>BGNK01000903.1:127694-189901 GCA_003297005.1 Symbiodinium sp. clade A Y106
CTCCAACTCTGGCCACTCCAAAAACAAGTTGGTGGACGTGGCGGACGACCCTGGCGGGGGACTTATTGGTGAACGACTCTGATGGTGGGGAGTCCAATAACAGCTTGGCAGACAACTCTGGTGGGGACGGCGGACGACCCTGCCCAGAACGGCGGACAACTCTGGCGGGGACTTGGCGGACGACTCTGCCTGGGGGCGGACGACTCTGGCGGGACTTGCCTGGTTACTCCAAAAACCCTGGCGCGGACGGCGGCGGACGACTCTGCCAGAGGTTGGTGGACGACGTCTGCGGCGGGACTCCGACTAACAGCCATGGCAGGGACGCGACATGACTCGGAGCCACAACCGCCCACGCTTCGTCGTCCTTCTCTCTGAAGAAGAGACGACTATATATGGCAGGAACGGCGACACGACTCCGGAGCGGACGCTGGCGACTGAAAGCCTGGGGACAAGGATTTGGCGGGCGACCCATAGGCTGGTGCGCGAGAGCTCTGGCGGGGATGGCCGGCGACTCCGGCGGGAACGGCGGACGACTCTGGCGGGGACTTGGTGGACGATCTGGTTACTCCAAAAACAGCTTTGCGGACGACTCTGCGGGGCCGTTCGTCGTCCTTCTCATTGAAGTATAGACGGGAAACAGGCGCGATCATTTGGACTCTGGCGGGGACGGTCTGCTGGGATATGACGCGGCTGGCAAAGAGCTTTGTGGGCGACTCGGCTGGGATGGTGGACTGGCGGGCACCTCTGGCGTAGAGGGTTCGTCGTCCTTCTCTCCGAAAGAACAGGCAAGGCAAACAGCCACCAATGTCGGCCACCCGGCGCCACAAAGGAGCTCAGCGGGCCAATCTGGCCGGGGGCGGTTTGCCGTCCTTCTCTCTGAAGAATAGGCAAAGCAAACAGCCACCATTGTCTGGCGACCCGGCGCCAGCACTCCGAGCCAAAACCACCCGTGCAGCACGCTTCGTCGTCCTTCTCTCTGAAGAATAGACGACTCTGGCGGGAACGGCGACACGGCTCCGGAGCGGACGCTGGCGACTGAAAACGGGGCCACAGAAAAGGGCTTGCGCCCAAGCTGTGGCCGGACGGCTCGCAGGGACAACTCGGGTGCACCGGGCGTCTCGCGGGAGTGCGGCGCAGGGGAAAGAGACGGTCGACCAACGTCAAGTCGTCCTTCTCTGTGAACAAATGTTCGGCTAGTGCAGCACGGCGAAGGGGAAAAAGCAGAACACAAAACCCGTTCTAGTCCTGCTTCGGGTGGTTGTGGGTGGGTTCCACGTTACGAAGACGGCGCGACCCACGACCACTTCATGGGTGGGGCGCGCCGTGGCACTGTGACANAAACCCGTTCTAGTCCTGCTTCGGGTGGTTGTGGGTGGGTTCCACGTTACGAAGACGGCGCGACCCACGACCACTTCATGGGTGGGGCGCGCCGTGGCACTGTGACACACCCTAAACCCCTAAACCCTAAACCCTGAACCCTGAGGCCGAAGCCCGAAGGCCCACTAACTCCAAGGGCACGATGTAGATCCTCAGATTTGCTCTTGCCCAATTCCATGTACCCATTGTAGTAGGTACTTAGGCCTTAAAGTACCTATATAGGGGCCCCTTTAACTGGGCTTTTAAGTAACCAGGGAGAAAGAAGTACAAACTTTTATTTCATAATGGTTCCATGAAGATAAAAAGTAGTAAAGTATGGTACTCCAAAGCCCAGTTAAGGCCTAAGTACCTATAACATCATTAGCCTCATGCCCTTAAGGTAAAGCATAAGGGAATCCTAGCACTAATCCTCCTAAAGCCATGTTCCAACTTTCTGGCTTCTACTGTATACTCTCTTTAATATTGAAGCATCCTAAATCGATGTTCCAACTTTCTGGGGTTCACTGTAAGTACCTACTACACGGGCACATGGAGTCTGAGGGTTGCTTTGGGGATTGGGGCCACTCCAAAGCCCAGTTAAGACATGGAGTCTGAGGGTTGCTTTGGGGATTAGGACCCAGAGTTATAGGCTTGGGGGGACTCCGTGGGATTTCAAGATGGGTGTTTCCGAACATACGGCTGATGGACAAAATCCTGCATTACCTTAAGGACCCTAAACTATGGGAATTACGGTATATTCCTTATTATGGGTCATGCAGGATTTTGTCCATCAGCCGTAGGGGACCCGAATATAGTACCAGAAATAGTAGGATCCTTATTTGGTAGTTTCTTAAATGGGAGTTTCCGAAAATAGGGGACCCTAATATAGCGCCAGAAATAGTAGGGTCCTTATTATGGAGACCAATAAATAAGGTACTCCTAATTTTTGGAAGCTCCAATAGTTGAATGTAGGGATCAGGGGGTTTAACCCTAAGAACCTACACCCGACAGTAGAAGCAAGAAGTTGGAACATCATTGTCCCCATGCCCGAAAAGGGAAGTATAGGAAATCCCCGCACGAATCAGTCTAAATCCATGTCCCGTTTAAGTACAGGGAATGCCCGCACGAATCATTCTAAAGCCATGTTCCAACTGTCTGGGGTTCACTATAAACCCCAAGGTTTACCGGACTCCGAGTGAGCTTGCTAGTGCGTCGGGATCTTGGGATGACAGACTGAGCCGCTTCTGAGCTGTGGGAGGTACGGGTTCTCGGTTGAGCTTGTAGCGCTTTGGGAGTTTAGGATGTTGAGGGCTTCTGGTTCTTCAAGGAATCTAGATTATCTACTCCAGTAACCTTAAACCCTACACCCTACACCCTACACCCTAAACCCCTACACCTAAACCCTAAACCCCAAACCCCTCCCTAAACCCTACAGTAACTGGAGCCTTAGCGGTTTAGGGTTTAGGGCCTAGCTGGCTCGCTCCGACCTATCAGGTCTACAGTTCACTTCCGAGCTCTAGGTTTGAAGGCGGTACACCCCCCAGACCTTCCAAAATCCCTCAATTGAGAAATATACGTTAAATCAAATTAGGGATCCTACTATAATTTAACCCTAAGGGTCCAAGTACCCAATAATCATATACTCTCTGCAATATATTGAGCTACTTAACTACTATCCTAAACCCAAGTACCTTATTCTTGGGTCCCTTAAAGGACCCTTATAGGGTAAGGAATATTCCTTGATTTAAGGGATTTTGGAAGGTTTGAAACTTCTGGTCTCCATTGTAGTTCTGTAGTTCTTTGCTTGGGTTCAACCCAGTTTTAAGTAACTTTTCTTGGGTTCAAGACAGGTTTAGGCAAATTTTTCTTGGGTTTGACCCAGCTTTAGGTAACTTTTCTTGGGTTTAACCCAGTTTTAAAGGTAACCCAGAAAGGAAGACTATAGGCAGACTTTGAGCTAGGGTCTAGGGTTTCGGCCGAGGGCTTTCGGGCTTACGCTGTGCTCCTGCTGCCTCCTATAGTTAATCGAGACTTGAACGAAAATTAAGACAACTCGGTTTAGGGTTTAGGGTTTAGGGGTTAGGGACTCACACTGCAGAAAATTCAATATCTCATATTCAAGAGCTGATCCTTGGCCGCTCTTTTAACCAGAATTAAAATAATGTTCGTATTAACACCCTGGAGTTATATCATAAGAGAATCAAACATAATTCCTAATAGAGGATCTCCCCTAAACCCTAAACCCTACACCACTACCCTACACCGTTTGAGTGCCCGGCAAGCCCAGGACCACAGTCAGCAAATGCCCGAGCATGGCCGTCCTCCCGAGCTCAAGGAATTTCCGGGTACTTAGAGGATCATGGGACTTAGTAATCAGGGTTAGTAATAAGGTATCTATATGTATAATTACTTATAACTCCAATCAGAGTACTTATAACCTTACTTACTAAGCCCCATGATTCTCCAAGTAGGCCTCTCTGAAAGTGTGAGTCTTTGTGGCCTTCATAGTAAACCAGGGTTCCTTTCACGGGGTTACTGTAAGGGCTACTAGAAGCGTGCTAACATTACCTCCATCCAAAGATTATCATTACTACTATTGTCTGAGTCACGAGTTTCCTCAACCTCAAGCGCCAATCCCTCAACCCCAAAACCCAGAGAGCCCAATACCCCTTTAATTGACTTAGGAATATGTACCATGAATTGTGCTTTGGGCTCCCTGGGGGCCTCCCCTCAACTCTTATCGCGCGAAAGAAATAACAGCAAATGAAAGCATGGCCTCTGTGGGTCAAGGGAGCCTACCATCGGCGCCAGCGTGCTGGCCAGTCTGCCCCGAAACATGTACAACCTTGGCGACCCTTTCGTGTATATACCTTAAGTCTTAAAGGAAGTTTAAATCAGATCTCAAAAAACTTTACGGAGTATTCCTTACATAGTGTTTCGAACATCTGGGTAGCAGTTTGGGTTTAGTAGGTTTAGGGGTTGGGGGGATTGCGCTTCAAGAATCTAGGGTTTCGGGTAGAGAAGGTTCAAACGGTTGATGGACAAAATCCTGCATTACCTTAAGGACCCTAAACTATGGGAATTACGGTATATTCCTTATCATGGGTCATGCAGGATTTTGTCCATCAGCCGAATGAAAGATACATAAGGTTTATAGCCAATGCGCTGGCCGTTTTGCGCTAGACCTTCGTAGGGTTGATGATATAAATCCTGCATTACCCATAATCCAATAATAAGGAATATACCACAATTCCCATAGTCAAGGGCCATTAAGGTAATGCAGGATTTATATCATCAACCGTATGGGGGTTTCCGAAAATAGGGGACCCTAATATAGTACCCTAAATAGTAGGATCCTTATTATAAGGACCCCCAATTAGGTACCAATATTTTCGGAAACTCCCATATCATCAACCGTATAACGAGAACAAGGAACCTGGAGGAAGAATATCAGGCTTCTTTCCCTAAGGGTACCTAAAAATCATGTACTCTCTTAGATATTGAGCTACTTAACTACTATCCTAAACCCAAGTACCTTATTCTTGGGTCTTTTAAAGGACCCTTAGGGTTCAGTAACCTCTGCAGCAGCTTGGGAGAGCTTAACTACGTCGTGGCTTCTCGGGTTCAGGGTTCGGAGATTTGGGGATTTGGGTTGAGGGGATGTTCGGAACTTTTCTAAGACTGAGGCTCGGGGGTGTTTTTTTCTTTTTTTTAAACCCCTTTTTCCACCCTATGCCGGGGTGTTAGGTTTAGGGTTTAAGCTTCAGCATAAAGGACTCATTGTGAGGCTTTGGGCCAAAAGGCGAAAGGTACAGTTCTCTCGGGGTGCGTTTTGCTGAGCTCAGCGTCCTGAAGTCCGCAGGACCCGGTGGCAAGGGTTCGTCGAGGTACAAGTTCACATATGTTTGGGTGTTGCTTGAGATAACGAGCTTGCAAGACAAACCCAGAAACTAGCAAAGACACTCTGCGAGTACCCTCACTTAAGAAATAGACAAAAGCCCGACATCCCTTATTGTGCCTTCCGAGCAGTAAACCCCAAAGACTCAACGGCACACCGACGGCCCTACTCCCTCCACACCCAAAGCCCTAAAGCCCTAAAGCCTGGACCCGCCTAGACTTGCACACCGAGACCCCGGGCGCCTTGACGATAGCTTTGCGGGTTGTAGTAGACTACTTGAACTACCAAACCTACTTCCTGTTTGTAGGGTCCCAATCAATTTTCATTAGGGCTGATAATAAGAACCTACGAAAAAGTCATGTATGGTAGCTTATATAAGGTATACTTATCGAAGCTCTATGAGGTCATACTATTACAAATTGTTCTGTGGGGCCCCCTTGCCCTGACGCTCCCAAGCACCCGGCATGGCAGGCAGTGCGAGCCACAGCATGGTGCTGTGACCTGCACAGATCGCAATGCTGGAGGTTTAGAAATTAGGGCTAAGCCCTAAGATCTAAACTTTATAGGATTTCTCTAAGGCTTCAAGTAGCACAACAAAGTAGGTACCATTTATAGACTTCGGACCCGAGGTAGGTACTATTTGTACGCTGTGAGTCTTAGGGTCTGGCTCAGGGTTGACATTTCCCTTAGGGTCCAAAGGACCCAAGAATAAGGTACTTGGGTTTAGGATAGTAGTTCTGTAGGTTCATATTTGGGAGAGTATATGATTATTGGGTACTTGGACCCTTAGGGTCCCTAAACCCTAAACCCTTAGCGTTTAGGCTTTTTCTGGGAAGTGCCAGGCTTAAGAATGGATTCTTGATGGGAGAGTTGAGGGGCTCGGGAGGGCACAGAGACCCAGACTACAAAAGAGCTGGCAGGGCCTTGTTTGGGGTTTAGGGTTTGGGGTTCCGCAGCTCCGGATCGAGCAGTTTCTAGTCAAGCACGGTTTTAGGTTTAGAAAACAACCCACCCGCCCAAAGAATCCCATAACATAAAGAAAATACAAGGCTTATCATCTTCCCAAAGCCCNTTTAGAAAACAACCCACCCGCCCAAAGAATCCCATAACATAAAGAAAATACAAGGCTTATCATCTTCCCAAAGCCCCAATTTTCCTAGAGCCACAATGCCTTAAACCCTAAACCAAACCATACAGAGCTTTCCTTAAACGGAACCCTAAACGAAGGAAATCCTAAACGGAACCCTAAATGGAACCCTAAACGGAGGGAATCCTAAAAGGAACCCTAAACGGAACCTTAAAAAAGGAAATNCGTGGGCAAGGCCATTTTCCAATTTTTGGGTGATTTTGTGCCTTGTTTCGACCCGAAAATTGCAAAATGGCCTTGCCCACGAATTTTCGCACCTTGCCCACGAATTTTCGCGCCTTGCCTACGAATTTCATTAGGGTTTTAAGTTCTATGTGATAGAGAGGTTTAGGGTTTAGGGGTTTAGGGTTTGGGGTTTAGGGTTTAGGGTTTGGGGTTTAGGGTTTGGGGTTTAGGGTTTGGATGATCTCGCATGTATATCCAAGGAATTATGCTAGGCCACGGCCGAACAATCCCGCAGCCCTAAACTCGAAAGGCACCCCTGGCTACACCAAACCTGAACCTGAAGCCATGAAGCCTCGAAGCACTCGACTTAATCCAAAACCCTCAACTCGAGACCTTCAAAACTGACTGCTAGGGCCTCAAACCGTGACACCTAGACCCTGAATTCTAAAATTTCACACCCTAACCTCTGACTCTAACCCCTAAATCCTGAATCCCTAAACCCAAAGCCGTAAACCCTACCCCCGACACCCTAAACCCCTTAACCCAACGCCCTGAGGTGAAAGATCAGACCCTGCCTTCCGCACCGCCAGGGCGGCTGAAGACCGGCGAACGTAGCTGTTGCTTCCAGAGATGAGATGCTGCAAAGTCAAACCCAACGGGTCCTACCTAGAGTCTCCATTGTAGTTCCTTTTTTTGGCTAACCAGTTTTATGGTTAGGATCCTATAATAGAGATTTTGGTTAACCAAAAAGGAACTACAATGGAGACTATAGGTAGGTATTGTTATGGGGGGATACTTCCGCAAATCAGAATAGTAACTCCTAATATAGAAACCCTGCAGTCTACTATATAGGTACTTAAGGACCCTTCGCGAAAGTCAAAGAGTTTAGGGCTTAGGGGTTCGGGTTATACTTAGAGGATCATGGGACTTAGTAAGTGGGTTATAATTGGGGTTATAAGTCTCCTAAGTGTGGCTATCCGAATTATAACCTACTTATAACCCTACTTACTAAGTCCCATGAGACTTTAAGTAGGGTTCCAAGATGAGATGCCGCAACTCCCACAAAAGTCAAAGTGTTTATGGTTTTGGGATAAGGGTTCAGAGATGAGATGCTGCAAGAATAGGGCTTTGGGTTCAGAAAGGGTGCATGTAGGGTTTAGGGCCTATAGAGTGTGGGGTTTATATATTTAAGGTAGGGCATGTAGGCCTTATAGGACTTGCAGGGTGGAAGGTTCAGTGTTCAGGGTCAAGGGGTTTGGGATTCGGTAATATCGAAGTTCCACATAGGGCTTCAGACGGACGATTCAACAAGTTCTGCGTCCTCACGGGTCGAAGGCTCTGCTTAGAGGATCATAGGACTTAGTAAGTGGGTTATCGTTGGGCTTATAAGTCTCCTAAGTGTGGTTATCCTACTTATAACCTACGTATAACCCTACTAAGTCCCATGAGCCTTTAAGTGGCCTTATGTCGTCTTTTCAGGGCTGTGAGGCAAGGGGCAGTTTCAATGTTGTTCTGCGCGAGGCAGTGTTGAAACCGAGATTAATGTAGGAACCTGATTAAGAAGCCTTGGGCCTTTATTAGGGTTCCTTATATGAATCCTACTATTTGGGGGTTGTAGGCCCAGGGTTTCTTAATCAGGTTCCTACATTACCACAAAGAAAGCCCCAGGTTGGGGCTAAGCTGAAATAATCTAAACCTTAACCTACCAAAACCTACAAAAAAGTAGGGTCCCTATAAATTCCATATTAGGGTTTATAATAAGAACCTACAAAAAAGTAGGGTTTGGTAGGTTAAGGAAGTCTTTTACCGTACACCCCTGAACGCTGAATCAATCAATAGAGAAAGCTTAGAGCTTAGAGTTGTTCTGTAAGGGCTTGGGGTTTGGTGGGTGAGGCCTGCTGCTGCGAATTTTCCGTCCGCCGAGCATGAACTCATAATGGTCGTAGCATGTTTCAATGAAATGCTACAGAGCTTATGTGTTGCACTGCTCCGCTGGCAGCGGACATCGACGAGGCATGTTTATACACCTATAGTAAGCACCGTCCTCCTGTGTGTGCGACCAACAACCAGGGCAACGAAGGATACTACAGTACCTCACACCCGAAACCCTAAACCTGAAAGCCTGACAGCCAACCAGTTTTAAACGCACGCCCTCCAAAGATGAGAAATGGTCGGACGCCACAGACAGTGTGCTCGAAAAAGTTCTCAAACCGCAGATCAGCGGATGCAAAGCAGTGACCACGTGTCCACCGGATCACACTCGTGTGAAACCTGACAGCGCATGTTCGGATGCTGTTCATTGCTTTCCCAGATCAGGACTACAGTGTGCACGGTTCATGCAAGGTTGGTGCCAAGCAAGCGCACTCCATCAAGTAACGCTGCATTGGCCAGCAATGCTGTGGTTCACCTCGCACAATGACACATCTGCAGGACGAACAAACAGTCTCACCCAAATCAACTCTGAAATTCGCCTCGTCATTCCTACAACCTGATTCAATGTGAGCATACGCGACCACAAACTCGTAAGAACAATCAAGCACAACAGCCGGCAACATCTTGGTTTCACAAGTCATAGCCTCAAAACGCAAACCCTACACATGCTAAACCCCAAACCACCGACAAACAAAAACCAAGACTCAACGCCAAAACACCTGTATTTGGGGCTATAGAATTTGACTACGAGTGTGAATGTAGGGGCCTTCGCAGTTACATCCTGCTTTGGGTCTGCTCACACTTGGCTTTGACATTGCTGGTCCATCAATCTTGCCCTAAACCCTGCCCTATAGTGAACCCCACAAAGTTGGAACATAGATTTAGGATGATTCATGCTGGCATCCTAAACCCTAAACCCTTAACCCTTCAGGGATCCTGGATAATGATGTTCCAACTTATGGCTTCTACTGTAAGCTCGAAAGCCGGGGCCGCCTCTACCTATACACCCCCTTAGAACCATGATAAACACGATTTCTAATATTGTGTTGGGTTTTGTATGAACAAAAAGAACAAAAATCATAAAGGAGACGACAGCTACTTAAAGGCTCATGGGACTTAGTAAGTAAGGTTATAAGTAGGGTATGCTGAGGATAGCCCCAGGTAGGAGACTTATAACCCCAGTTATAACCTACTTACTAAGTCCCATATCCTCTAAGGTCTACTTAGTTGCTGAGTTCATAAGCCCCCAAAAGTGTACGCTTTTAGTTTTATAGAGGGTAATATTATCCCAAAAAGTGTAAAGTGTATCCACTCAGCTACTAAGTCTAAGTAAAGAAAAGACTGGTCCATCAACCTTGCTCTGGAGCCTAACCCGGCTGCGCCAGGCTACAAGTACAATGTTTCTGGACTTCTGATGGTTTAGGGTTTAGGGGTTTGGGGTTCAGGGGTTTAGGGTTTAGGGGTTTAGGGGTTTGGGGTTCAGGGTTTAGGGTTTTAGGGTTTAGGGGTTATAAATATAGAAACTCTCAAGATCTGTAGTATCGGATTGTGGTTGGACTCATATCTCAGAACTTATAACGCATAAGAGAATTTATGAATGAAAACTTGTAAGAACTTCCAACTTGACGGTTAAAGATAATTACGCACTGCTACAGCATTCCAGGATTGCACAGCACTCTCGTAGGGACTCTCGCGCACAGCCTCCGGGTTAGGTCCAGCAGGAGCATGCAGAGATGTGCGCAGGCGTGGAACCCCTAGAGCAACAACTCTTTTCCCTACCTGCCCCCTAACCCTACACCGTCCAGACACCCTACATATAGTCTCCATTGTAGTTCCTTTTCTTGGCTAACAAGATCTATGGTTAGGGTCCTATACTATAAACTTGGGTAACCAAGAAGGAACTGCAATGGAGACCGTAGGATGTAACAGTGTGTTTGCGAATAATATAGGGGCCTTACGGCTGATGGACAAAATCCTGCATGACCCATAATAAGGAATATACCATAATTCCCATAGTTTAGGGTCCTTAGGGTCATGCAGGATTTTGTCCATCAACCGTAGGAATTAGACTAGAGTTTTGGGGTATCTTATACTATAAATCTATTAAGAAACCACCGAAAGGGAACTTGATAGTCACGCAGGCCCCTATATTAAGTGAGAGCCAAGGCACGGTCGGTCCACTTTTCGCTCAGGATCTGGAGATCCGGACGCGTCGAGGAATCCACCGTCCTGTTCATGGCTAAGGGTCTACAGTAAACCCCGTAAAGTTGGAAACCGGATTAAGGCCAAATAGTGCTGGGATTCCCTATACATTACTCTTGGATTGAGGCTATGGGGTTTCCAACTTTTTGGCTTCTACTGTAGGGCTTTAGCGTTTCGGGGTTCGGGATTTAGAGTTTGGACGTTGCGAGATTTGGGCGAAGGTTCTTCTAACGCAATATAACCCTAATCCCTAAACCCTAAACCCTAAACCCTAATCCCTAAACCCTAAACCCTAAACCCTAATCCCTAAACCCTAATCCCTAAACCCTAATCCCTAAACCCTAATTCGGGTGTTGACTTCGTATCCGACAGGGCCCCAGGTATTGTTGTGGGGGATACTTCCCCAAATCATAATACGGCTGATGGACAAAATCCTGCATGACCCATAATAAGGAATATACCGTAATTCCCATAGTTTAGGGTCCTTAGGGTCATGCAGGATTTTGTCCATCAGCCGTAGTAACTCCTAATATAAAAACCCTAAGCCCTAAACCTCCATTCTACTCTATAGGTACTTAGGACCCTTTGGGTATAAAGCCTTGTTGCATGTGGGTTCAGGTGGCCGGGGGAAGTTGATTCGGAGAAAGGAAGCACATGGCGCTGGCTTTCGATGGCCTTGGGGGTGAATACCCTAGGGTTTAGGGTTTATAGGGTTTATAGGGTTTAGGGTTTAGGGTTTAGGGTCTAGGGTTTAGGGTTTGTAGGGCTTATGTTTTTTTGAGTGCTTATAGGGTTTATAGGGCTGAGCCAAACAAAGGTTAATCCTTTCAATTATGGTAAAGCTATAATATACAGCCCAAAAGGCTAAAGGTTACCTGCTCCGCTACTAAGATTCTCTGACCGTGACAAACCCTAAACCTTAAACCCTGAACCCACAAAGATTCTCACGGCCACACCCAGGCAGAGGAACAAACAATAAGCACCAAGACCGCGGGCCCAGACTGGGCTTTGCTTTCCAAAAGGGTCCTAGGTACTGTTATGGGGTTTGGGACTTTACGGGTTTAGAGTTTAGGGGTTGATAGGGTTTATAGTATTTAGGGGTCGGGTTTTGGGGAATACTTCCCAAAATCATATTAGTGATTCCTAAGCTAGAAACCTACATTCTACTGTATAGGTACTTGGCTTCTGTATGGCCTTATCGCTCCCGCTCAGATCAAAACGCTGCAAGTCCTGACTCCAGCGACTGTAAAACTCCTTTCTTCGGCGAGGAAATCACTACGACTACGACATGCTTCAGAACATCCCCTACTCGCCACAAGAACTCCACCAAACTCCTCTACCCATAGGCTCCATAGTAGTTCCTTTTTGAGGTTACCTTATCGGATTCTACATACGAACCCCAAAAAGGAACTACCTACTATGGAGCCTGAAACCCTAAACCCTAAACCCTATGGGTAAACCCTACACCCCCCCCCCTCCCCCCTCGGACAATCGAACTAGCACTCCCAATACGGAAAACTACTCCCAAATCCTGGAGGCCCTCATCCCCCATGACTTCCTCGCACACCCCATTAGTTTGTTCTTGAGGAGATGACGATTTTAGTATCATTCTTCATACTATTCTCGTAATACTTTCATGTTAATTAATTAGGATAAACAAATTACTTAGTTGCTGAGTTGATAAGCGGGCTTTAGGGTTCTTTTACCGCTTATAGGGTTAAGGGCGGTAGCGGTTTACCTATGGTCATAGCTGTATGGGACCTAAATTGCTTAAACCCAGAAAAGGAACTACAAACCCAAAGAAGGAACTACAATGGAGACTATAGGCAGCTCTTTGGGGATATGGGCCTTTGGGGTCTGTTGGGGTTCCGTGTGCGGCCGCACAAGCTGCGGAGGTACAGTATGGGCTCATCGGGCCGAGATGAGGTTTGAGGTTGACTTACGACTTACGTCTCACATCCCCAGAGAACCCAATATCCCTTAATTAAGGAATATACCTTAAATCATATTCGGGATCCTATTATAATTTAAGGTATATTCCTTAATTAAGGGGTATTGGGATCTCTGGGTCTCCGGGCTAGGAAATCAGAGGGTATTGGGGATCGCTTGGGTTTGGGCGGGGGTACTTGTGATCCCTTGACCTAGACCCTCATGGAAATGGAGTCGTGGATCTGTGATCTGGAAGCGATGTGCGGATCAAACACATAGTCACACAGTCGGGTGACGCGAAAGCCTAAACCCGAAACTAAGATAAGATAGGGATATCCGGGAAGTCTCATCTAAACCCCCTTATCATGAGGTGCAATAATCGAGGTAGGGATAACTATACCTGAAAATGCTTATGCTTATTTCGTTTCGGGGGCCCTGGAATGCTAAGCCCTTAAAGAGTAGGGTACTGGTCTGGCGTCGACGACACATCTTTGCACACGCCGTGCAGTCACATGTCAGTACTACCGTCAGCAGCACAAGATGGATCCATAGCCAAGAATTGCAGCAACAGCACTGCCAGAGGCTTGGATCTGCTGCACGTTCTTCAGTTCTTCAGCTGATGCTGCACAGCACTACTGTCACCACCAAAACCAGCACTACCCCAGGTCACGACGGATCCATCGCCAAGAATTGCAGCAAAAGCACCGCGAGAAGCTTGGATCTGCTGCACGTTCTTCAGCTGATCCTGCACGGCACTACTGTCTCCACCATCGGCAGCACTACCCCAGGTCACGACGGATCCATCGCCAAGAATGGCAGCAAAAGCCCCGCGAGAAGCTTGGATCTGCCGCACGTTCTTCAGCTGATCCTGCACCGAACTGCTGTCAGCACCATAGTCTGAACTACCCCAAGTCACGACGGATCCATCACCAACAATGGCAGCAAAAGCATAAGCCGAGGCTTGGAACTGCTGCACGTTCTTCAGCTGATCCTGCACGGCACCGCTGTCACCACCATCGGCGGCATGACCCCAGGTCACAACCGACCCATCACCAAGAATGGCAGCAAAAGCATTGTGAGAGGTTCGGATCTGCTGCACATTCCTGAGCTGATCCTGCACGGCACTGCTGTCTCCACCATTCGCAGCAGGACCCCACGTCACGACGGATCCATCGCCAACAATGGCAGCAAAAGCACGGCCAGAGGCTTGGATCTGCTGCACGTTCATCAGCTGATCCTGCACCGCACTGCTGTCACCACCATGGGCAGCACTACCCCAGGTCACGACGGATCCATCACCAAGAATTGCAGCAAAAGCACCGCTAGAAGCCTGGATCTGCCGCACGTTCTTGAGCTGATCCTGCACAGCACTGCTGTCACCACCACGGGCAGCACTGCCCCAGGTCACGACGGATCCATCGCCAAGAATGGCAGCAAAAGCACCAAAAGTACCGCTAGAAGCCTGGATCTGCTGCACATTCCTGAGCTGATCCTGCACGGCACTGCTGTCCCCACCACCGCCAGCACTACCCCAGGTCACGACGGATCCATCACCAAGAATGGCAGCAAAAGCACCAAAAGTACCGCTAGAAGCCTGGATCTGCTGCACATTCCTGGCACTGCTGTCCCCACCACCGCCAGCACTACCCCAGGTCACGACGGATCCATCGCCAAGTATGGCAGCAAAAGCCGCGCGAGAAGCTTGGATCTGCTGCACGTTCTTCAGCTGATCCTGCACGGCACTACTGTTGCCACCATGGGCAGCACTACCCCAGGTCACGACGGATCCATCACCAAGAATGGCAGCAAAAGCTCCGTGACAGGCTTGAACCTGGACTCTGTTTATATGCAAGCTTAGTAAATCACCGTTCTGCAGCCCTGTCTGCTTGATCGGTGCACATGCATCCAGAACACCTGCATAGGGGCCCACGAGCCGCCCTCGTCCGACTCCGAGTGCGATCTGTGCGCGGCGTTTCATCGTTACGACTTCTTCATTCAAGTCGGCTTCCACGCTCACTGTCTTGCCGCTGAGCAGCCCAACTTCTATTGTAATCGACATTTTGCCGTGCAGAACTCGAACTACACCGAGCGTACAGGGCCACAGGTTTGGGATTTTCGGATTTAGGGTCATGCGTTTAAACATTTAAGGCTCAAGGACTTGAGGTTTAAGCGCTCGTGGACCTCTCATCGCTCTCCATTTCTCGAAGCTTAGTCGGAAGCTGAAACTCTGCTTTGCAAAAGGGCGGGCTACCATAGAAGCCTGAATCATTACCAGTACTATTCCTGAGGGCTCCGTATGATAATCAGTATCCCATAATATACCCGAAAGCCCTATTCTGCTTAGTAAGGAATTGCGGTGGCACATGGGGGGGTTCCCAAAATAGGGGACCCTAATATAGCGCCCTAAATAGTAGGATCCTTAATATAAGGACCACCAAAAAAGGTAACCCTGATTTTCGGAAACTCCCAAATGATCATTGTAGACTCTCCATCGTAGTTCCTTTTTAGGGGCTACCTTTTTTACAGGATCCTAGACAGCGTCATTAAAGCATGAAGAGGAACTACATTGGAGACTACAGGTCACAGTCGCTTGCACCTGCGTGCTTTTTCGAATGAGCCGCGCAAACACAATTACTGGGTCTGACAATCAGCATTTTGAGGGTGGCGGGATACTAAGTCACCTAGAAGATAAGGTACAGGGTTCGGGCAGCAGGCACGAGGAATCTGATGTGCAGGGCAGTGTGACTACAGCTCTGTGCCTCCGATGTTTCGACTTCGATTCCACACCAGATTTTTCTATGAGTCGCAGTAGCCAAGCAGTCCCTCGACACCTTCGGCTCCCGACATATCACTCATAGGGCTGAGGGTCAGGGTTCGGGTAGAGTTCTAAAACTAAGGTCGACGGTTTAGAGTCTTGAGTTGAGGTTGATGGATATATGGGAGTTTGCGATTGCGGGGAGTGTGCGACGAGCACAAAAGGGAATTGTTTCAGGCCCTTGGGCTACGGAACAATGATTGCCATAAACTATGACAACCTACTTTCCTATGAGTTCTGTACTACAATTACGAACCCAGATATGAAATTTCATTAGCACCCAGCAAAAAGCAAAACAATGGGTTTTCGTAGTTTAATAAAAAGTAAGGCCTGCGTTCAATGGCATTTGTGCCGCAGCTGCACACACATTGCAAAATCACGAACCCTAAACCGCCTAAGCGGTGCATGTTCTTTGGCCCAATACCAAACCTGTCAGTAAGGAAGTCAAGATGGCTGAATGTAGTATGTGCTCTGGAGTGGCGAAGTCCAGGAAAGATGCAGTGGTCTGCAACAACTTGTCAGGAATCTTCTACTGTCAATAGGTTTCAGCAAAGTTTAAAACAAAAACGAAAGACCACTACAATCACTACAAATGAGCGGCACAACAGAAAGAGCCATAGCTCAAAGGTGTCAGACCATGTACAGCTTTCGAAGGGCTCGGGTACCGGACGTGCTTCGAATTGCTACACATAAATACAGACATGGTTTCAATATGTTTAGGACTTGGGGTGTAGCCCGAAGCCATAAACAAGTCCGGGCGGCCAATGATGGCATTCACCAGATGCAAAAGTGTTCAAATGCCCACTTCAGGCATGCCTCACACGAAGTGCTGTCTAAGTGATACCCAGAGAGCCCAATACCCCTTAATTAAGCAATATACCTTAAATGATAAGGGGCTTCATAGTATGATTTAAGCTATAATCCTTAATTAAGGGGTATTGGGCTCTCTGGGTAACTGCTTACGCTGCTGCGTGTGCATGCGATCCTCTACGAAGATTTGCAGTTGCCAGTTCCACCGTTCCACTCGCCTGATCCCAGGACCTCTCTCTTTCCCTGTGTCTGGGTGTCGGTAATCCCCAAACTTTTCAAACTCCCTGAATTTAGGAATACGCCTCAAGACATAATAGGGATCCCACTTGTAAGTTAATACATGCATATATATATATGTATATTCCTGAGGGATTTTGGAATCTCTGGGTCCTTCAGTTCCCGGCCACAGAGACCCTGGTGCATGTTGGATGCTTGGGTGTTTAGCTGGGCTCTTGCTAAGGAATATATTTTAAGTTACCAGAATAATTTAATGGAGCCTTATTATGTACTATACCCTAAGGCTCCAAAGGACCCAATAATTAGGTACTTGGGTTTAGGATAGTAGTTAAGTAGCTCAATATTAAAGAGAGTATACAGTAGACGCCAGAAAGTTGGAACATGGCTTTAGGAGGATTAGTGCTAGGATCCCTTATACTTTACTTTAAGGGCAGGAGGAGAACGATATTCTAACTTTCTGGCGTCTACCATATGATTATTAGGTAGTTGGACCCTTAGGGATAGAACCTTGTTACTTCAACCTTAAACCTTAAGGAACCCTTATATATCCCCACTAAATATGGTAACTTACATTAAACCCCGTAACAAGAACCCAGTTAGAGAGCAGAAGCTCGAGGGATTGACCCCGAAACTATGAACATGCGCCATTGCAAAGAACACGAGAGTAGAACAGTTTACGGGTTTAGGGGTTTAAGATTTAGGGTTTAAGGGTTAGGGTTTAGAGTAGAACAGAAGCCAGACCCCAAAAAAATTAAGTACCTATAGGGTAGAATGCTATTATGGTTTAGGCAAGTCCCATATAGGTACTTAGGACCCTTTGAGGGAGGTTACGAGACCATACACGAACCCAAGATCCGCCAATCTAGTTCATTGACTAGTTCATGGTCGGGATAGGATTAAAATGTACATTTTATTCCTTATTGGGCTTAAGTATCCATAAGAATGCAAAATGTTAGCCAACTATGACAAAGTAATGCAGTGTGGACCCCAGAAACGGTGCTAGGAGATCAGGAGAGCACATTTGGGGGCCCCCAAAAAAGCACACAAGCAAAAATAAAGATAGGGCCATCCCATATAAACCCCCTCATAATGAAGCCCAATAAGGTAGGGATATCCCTATAAAATGCTTATGCTTATGTGCTTTTGGGGTCCCTAACTTTGCTGCATCGTTAGAGTCCCGTTGAAATTGCTTGGGCGTTTGGGGTTTGGGGTTTAGGGTTTCGGGACTGGGCATTCCATGGTGTGAACGGCTCATCTTTGTGTGACTTCCGGTTCTTGGATGATGTAGAAGGACAGATGAGGCACACCGAGGAGTTCCTTTTTCTTGGTTCACCTCTGCTCAAAGGCTTGTCCATGACCATCTCTGCCGGTAGTTCAGCCGTTTCACTCTGCGACTCCCACTGCACGCACCTTCGATCGGTCCGAACAGAGTTGGGGGGAGTTGTTCGGTTGCCTCCATCTCGCACGTCAGTCAAAGCGATGCTGCAAAATCGCAGGATCCGGCTCGCCCCCAAACGGGACTGCAGGCTCTTCCGGATGGCTTGATCTCCAAATCGCAAGCCTAGAGTGGCTGATGTGGCGTCCAGCGGTAGTGTTGGAGAAGAGCCCTCACTTCCCCATTGATCCACAGGAATAAAGGCTTAAACTTTCAGATTACTAGCAAGTTTGAAGAGCCCAAAGATTATTGAAGGTTGGGTTTTTCCTGAAGAGCCCAGAGATTATTGAAGGTTGGGTTTTTCCTGAACCCTGAACCCTAACCCTAAGCCCTCAAGCCCGAAACGCCTAAAGCCCCAAAGAACCCTAATGGAGAGTTCTACTAAGTGTCGGATTGCCACCCATGGCAAACTTGAGTCCCAAAGGAAGCGATGGATCGCGGAGTCGGGTTGGCCAGAGCCAGGTCTTTGCTCCAGGATTGAAGATCACATGGTAGAGATGCTCAAAAGCCGTAGTGAGCCCCTTATGAAAGGAGTAAACTCCCCGTGCTCCTTCCGAGGAAGCGAGCTCCCTCCAAGAAATAAACTTCGTTCCAAGGAGCAGCTGGTAGTTGCTTTTGCTGCAAAGAGAGCGCCAAGCATTTTGCCAAAATGCCTTCGGTCTGCTCTGCGCAGCTTTCCGGCTTGCGATGTACTGGGCAAAGTCATAGCCCCCATAATCCTTCGGCAATTGCTTCAGAAGTCTTAATGTAGAGTTGCAGTCAGCACATATATATATATATATGTGTGTATATTATAAATTAGACAGATACCCATTACATAAGCTTTCAAGATCCCAAAAAGCTCACGTAAAATGGGCCCAGTGCTCGTCTTCCGGAAGTTGCGGAGGTCGGTCAAAGAGGAGTTCCCAGGCGTGCTCGACCCACCTGGGTTCTTGCTAAGGAACTAAATTTGGTTACCATAATAAGGATCTGAAGGAAACCATATTATGATTTCCATATTATGGTAACTTAACCCAACGGGTCCTGTGTACCTATATGGTTGGATGTAGGCTCTCTAATATGAGGAGGTACTATACTTAGTTTGCTGAGTTGATAAGCCCCAAAAAATGTATACTTTCAGGTCTATAAGAGATCACATGATCCCAAGAAGTGTAAAGTGTGCTCACTCACCTACTAAGATGTAGCGAAGTATACCCCGTAACAGTACATAGGACCCTTTGGGTAACAAGAACCCAACCTGTTTTGTTGTTTGATTTTTCCCTTTTGGGTAACAAGAACCCAGGCCACTGGCAGTATGGGCCCGACGGCGCCCTCGTCGTGTGACGCTCCAGGAAGGAATCCTTAGTCTCTGTTGTAGTTTTAGGGTTTAGGATTTAAGGTTTAAGGTTTAGGCTTTAGGTTTTAGGTTCTCTGTTGTAGTTTTACGGTTTAGGATTTAAGGTTGGTTTTTGTAAGGGCCTCCTTTTCGCGGATTTAAGGCTTAAGGTTTAGGGTTTAGGATGAATTTTGGGGCGCTTAAAGGTATTTATGACTGGGTACCTCTATAGGAACCATAAGGGATATCTTAAGGATTTATGAAGAGGTACCTCTGTACTAGCCATAAGGGATATTTTGCGGTTTCCCAAAGTCCAGTGTGCTGGCGGAGCTATTGGTCAACTTGCGGGCTTATATCCAGCTATTGTAATGCATCCAAAAAGCCTAAAGTCAAAGGTTACTTGCTTTACCCCGCCACTTGCAATATACTGTGTTGTAGTTCTGGGGCGCTTAAAAGTATTTATGAATAGGTAACTCTATAGGAACCATGGGGGCAATTTCAATGTCTCCCAAAGTGCCACCTAGAATGGGGTGCTGGGGTACATCATATATGGTTCGCAACCTACTCTTTGAGCAACAGGAGCCATAGAAACCAAGACTCCCCTCGGAACACGGAGCGCTTTCTTGCCCTAGGCGAGTCGTCCCTTGGCGGACGCATCCGGCAATAGCTCTGGATCTCAGAACCGACGCGTCCTGTTGTGTCGGTTCTAGGGCTTGGGGTTTATAGTGAACCCCAGAAAGTTGGAACATAGATTTAGGATGATTCATGCTGGGATTTCCTATACTATACTTTAAGGGCATGAGGCTAATGATGTTCCAACTTTCGGGCTTCTACTGTATAGCTTGTGGCGTATAGGGCTTAGGGTCTAGACTCTTTGGTTTAGGGTTGGGGGCTTAAATGGGCTTATTCTCAGAGCCGACACGTCCTGATGTGTCGACTGGGCCATTGAAACGACGACCCAGGTGTAAGAAGCCGACGTCGGGATACAGCCTCGCTGCCGCTTAAGGTTTAGGGTTTAGGGTGTGGGGGACGTCGGGATACAGCCTTGGGAGCAGTGGGATAGCAGAGAGCGGATCCCCGGTATAGTCCCTATAGTCCTACAAAATCTTTTTAGTGGATCCCCGTTATAATTATGGTCCCTATATCATCCCTTATAGGAGCCTCTCTATTCCCTCCTCCACTCTCCGTAAGAACTCGCAGGAAGCCTCAGCGCTAGGGAGTTGAGCACGGACACGAGGGCAAAGATCTCGATGTGCTCATAGCCGTCCGGGTGGAGGATCATCATAAAATCCTGGGGTCTGGTAGAGGAATTCAATCCAAGTTGCCATAAAAACGAAACCACACTTTTTTTACTATAGATCCCTATTCTGGTTATGGAGTTTAATTTAAGTTACCATAATAAGGGTAACCTTAATTAAGTTCCTTAACTTACTACACCAATAAGCCACAGAAATAAAAGGTTAAACTTTCCGATTCCTACAAAACTATAAGAACCCAAAAACATAAAAGGCTAGATATTGGGGATCTAAGTTAACAAGAACCCAGAATCTGGAAGATCGTCGTAGTGCCTATAGACATGGTGCAAGTTCGGCGCGACTTCGCCTGTGGGCAGCTCCTCGAACTACGAATTTTAATATAGGGGCCTTAAGATTAATAATTACCTATACTATTTTGGGGGTTCCTTATCTTAGTTTTTGTATAATTAGTATAATGGGCCCCAAACCCTATTCTAACTACTAAAGCCCTTGTACTAGCCGTGATCAGTAGGCAGCTCCTCGAAAAACGGCACCAGAAGAGTTCGACGGAAGTGTCGGGCCACTCGCAGAAGCGATTCGGGCAGGACCCGGAGGGCAAAGGCAGAACCCGGCACTTCTGAACCGGTGCGAAGGTCCAGCTCTACCTCTACATCATTTTCCATGCCGTAGGCAGCAGACTCAAAGAATCGGAAGCAAACGTCGTAGATGTAGAGATCGATCACACCCTTCAACGGCCGGGTTTCCTGTAGCACCAAACGCTCCATCGTGTCTAGGTACGTCATGTCATGATCACCACATACAGGCAGCACGAGGTTCACGGTGAAGCCTTGTCTCTTTCTGCGAGTGGCCAGAGATGCCAGTTCCCTTGCCTGGGAGTCGATGCGCAGGAAGCTTTCCTGGATGCTGCTGCTCGTTACCTGGATTGTAGACTTGAAACCCAAAGGCTCCAAGTAACAGCATGGTTTACACTTCTGGGCCCCAAAGATGTACTAAGAGCCTACTATGTTGCTACTTGGACCCTGTGAGGGAAAGTATACAGCTTCCCGAAGTGCCACTTAGTTACATTCAGCCAGTTACTACCCCGGGCAGCCGCAAGAGGCTCGGGGAGGCTCCGGTTCTTTGCTGGCGCCACCTTGGCTCTTGTTACCCTAAGGGTCCAAGTACCTAATAATCATATACTCTCTTTAATATTGAGCTACTTAACTACTATCCTAAACCCAAGTACCTAATTATTGGGTCCTTTGGACCCTTAGGGTTAAGAATTGAATTTAAGTTGCCACAATAGGGATCTATAATAGTACTTAAGATGGTGTCCTTTATATATAGTAAGTATATTTTTAGTCCCTTAACAAGAACCCAGCCACTTTGACGTAGCCCTCGAGGCTTCGCCAGAAGTCTTTTAAGCTGGCTAAAGCTGACAAGGTGAGCCTGGGCTTTGAAGGAAGCAGGGTTTAGGGTTTAGGGTGAGTGAGAACAGATTATTGTATACTATAATCAACTATGGTACATTATAGTGTCTTCAAGTACTTGCAGTACATTACAGTACAGACTCTTATTTTATGGTTGCTTTAAGGAACAGGTCAAAACCTACTCCGAAACCCAGGAGCTTGGGGGGAGTGAAGATGCTGTCTCTCTCGATCTGGAGGAGTTGAGCAAGCATCATGGATGGAGGGCACAACTCCAGGCCATTCACTTTTCCTTAGCCGCCCTTAGAACCACAGTAAACATATTACACATTCATGTTTCTCCCCTTAAGCTTTATAATAAAGGTTGGAATAACTCCTAAGAGCAGTAAAGTCTCTGTTATTCAAGCCTGCTTGGATCTCCAGCATGCCGGGCAATGCATCCCCAGTGCGGTGGTAGTAAGCCACTAAGCTGCCAAGCTGATCTGGCCGTAACCTGGGTTCTTGTCAAGGGATGTAATTTAAGTTACAATAATAAGGGAGCCATATTATTTGCTATACATTCCTATTATGATAACTTGAATAACAAGAGCCCAGCAACCGGGGCACTCCGAGGCAATGGCCGTGAAGCTGCAGGAATGAATCCTCATAGTACAGCCTCTGGTGACAGCCCGTAAGGAGAGGCTCTGGCAAAAGATGTATCTCGCCATCCAGGCTCTGCTTCTTGCAGCAGCTTTGCATGTGCTTCCATGGGTCTTTGCCCCATGCATCGGAAGCGCACATTTGTGGCAGAGTCAATCTGCAGCATGACGCCGTGATTATCGGAGATGGCCAGCACGCAGACTCCTTTCGAAAATCCCAAACGTCCCAAAGTGGCAAGCCTACTGTGCCCGGCGGCAGGGCAGGTGCCTTCGTGCAGCACCGCTGGAAGGTCAGCTCACCATACCAACACGAGGATGTCCGACCAAGCGAGCAGCAAACATCTCGGAAGAGCCAGCTCCTAGGTTATTGTTAAAGGATTTAATTCAAGTTACCATAGTAGGGATCTATAGTAATTAAAGAATATGGTTTCCGTATTATGGTAATTCGAACTAAATCCTTTAACAAGAACCCAGGATCGTCCGCCGTTCGATCTTCACTTCGGTGTTCGACAGTTCAGACTCAGACCATTGCCGCAGTAGATGCCTACGGAAACATCGGGCATCACCTCTGAAACCATACCTGCTACCCTTTAGCAAGGAAACGTTCCAGGTAGGTTTCCACAGGAGTGGCACATTTCCATCGCTGGTCGGTATCAGCCAGGCCCAAACAAGCCAGTGGCGAAGCACGGTCGACATTGCGGCTTATCAGCGAATACAGAGGTCGGCAAAATGAGTAATAGCACCACCTTATAGTCCCAATATAGTTATAGCACGGATTATGACGACAACCCTCCTAAAGCCTATAAGCCCTTTTCGAAGTTCGAAACCCTAAATCACAAAAGTTAGGCCCCTTGTATCATAGCAACCCTAAACCCTAAACCGGCCGGCCCTGGAGTGAAATTTTGCAGAATATAGGGGCCTTAGTAAACAGAATAGGCTTCCTGGAAGGGGTCCTTGAAAAGGGGTCTACCTAGAGTCTCCATTGTAGTTCCTTTTTTTGGTTGACCAGTCTTATGGTTAGGATCCTATAATAGAGATTTTGGTTAACCAAAAAAAGGAACTACAATGGAGACTACAGGTATAGTGGATCTGCAGTAGGGTTCTATAATATAGGGGCCTTAATAATTAGAATAGGGTTTTGGGGGAGAGTACACTACGTTTATAATAAGGAACCCCCCCCAAAATAGTATCGGTAATTCTCTAAGCCCCTATAACATCGAAGCGACCATCAATCAACACACATTGACATACTCTATAGGTTTTTGGTTTTTACGGGCCTGAATAGCTATTCTACTATAAGGGTTTAACAGCGGCCACTATAAGGCTATGAGTGTTAAGGCCTCCAAAGTTCGAACAGGCTTCTAGCTTGGGGTATACTTCAAGTGTTCGGGGCTAGAAAGGGGGACACTTACTAGTAAATATTCCGACCCCTTCATACCAACAACCAAACCTGCAACCTCCAGCTGACTCTTGAACTGAAAAATGCCCCCCACGCATTGCGATATGATTCGACGGCGTCGGGAGTTCTGTGGACCTAAACCCTCATGACTCAGAATTACGTGGAACTCCGAAAACCGACTTTGGATAAAGGCTCCCATACACTATGCATGTACAACGCATATGTACTATTTCTCTCTTTCTCTGTTTGTAATAGGAACCTTTACAGAAAATAAGAGATACGGTTTGGGGTTTACAGTCGGCTTGGGTACAATGCCCAGGCTCGGATTGCAGTGTACAAGGTTGCTCGGAGCTGTTTGGGCTTCTCTTTGGGATGCCGACGGATAGGCGATCTGTCCGTTCAGGGATTACCCCAAGGGTCCAGAGGACCCAATAATACGGTACTTGGGTTTAGGATAGTAGGTATGTAGGTTCATATTTGGGAGAGTATATGATTATTGGGTACTTGGACCCTTAGGGTTACTGCAGTCCATCGCCGCTAACAGAAGGGCCGTTGCACAGCTCCTGAGTTGTGAGATGTAGGTACCGCTGGAGGCTGCTAGGGCAGCTACTTACGAGCCTTTTGGCCGAACCAGCCTAAAAAATAAACCCCATATAAGCCCCTCGGCCCCTCAACCGTAAAGCCTATGCTCTTGGTTCTTCAGGTGCGCTTGTGGATCAGGCCGACCATCCAGTCCAAAGACTTATGAAGCTGAGCATCACGTGGTGCATCTCAAATCCAAAATCCCTTTGCTCTACCAGGACCCCCCAAGTGCCCTTGAATGGAGCCCTTATGGTGATGAATAGTGGGAATTTAGGGTATAATAGAGTGTAGTTGAGGGGTCTAGGAATCTCCTGGTTAGGATAGGATTTGGGGTGGTCTAAGCCGTAGTAGCAAAAAGGCGAGACGAAGGAGTCACAGTTATACCAGGTTGGCCTTTTCTCTCTTACCCAATAAACGGACCCAAAAAGGTCAAACTTTCTACCATAGACCAAATATGTATATGGCTAAAAGGTTTAAAGTGCTCCCATTGGCTAAGTACATTGAATTTCCGGTCTTTGAACATTTGTTCGTGAATACGGTCATCTTCGGCGCAACAAGGAGGAACACAAGATGTCCCCAAGGCCCAGCCGAATCATGAAACCCTAAACCCTAAACCCCAAACCCTGAACCCTAAATCCCAAACCCTAAACCCCGAACCCTAACATATGGGAGTTTCCGAAAATTAGGGGACCCAAATACAGTACCCTAAATAGTAGGATCCTTATTATAAGGACCCCAAATAAGGTACCCCCCCCCCAATTTTCGGAAACTCTAAAACCCTTTTAGAGCCCTTTAAAAGAAACCTTACACTACCTTTATAGTAACCCTAAACCCAAGAACCCTTATAGATCCCTTCAAGGAAGCCTTTAAGGATCTCGTTTAAGGGAACCCCCCAATGTTTGTGGAAAAACTGCGCCCCCACAGCGTCCCTTTCTGCAATTTTCGATACCCTAAACCCCGAACCCTAACATATCGACTTCCATTCCAGGGAACCTCCGGATCAGTCGCTTGGTTCTCCCCTCGGAGGATGCCTGTCACAGCTTTAGGGCGCAAAGGACCTCCCCTCAACCTACTGCCCAGAAGCCACGCGCATGCCAGCATTCGTGAGAGAGAGGGAGGGAGAGAGAGAAAGAGAGAGAGAGAGAGAGAGAGCGAGGGAGGGAGAGGGAGAGGGAGAGGGAGAGAGAGAGGGAGGGTGAATAGAAAGAGATGGCTAGAGAGGGAGAGAGAGAGAGAGGGAAATAGAAACGGAAACGACTGGACGTAGGAAAGGTACACAGAAAGGTCAGGCTTGAGAGCATCTAGGGTATGGTTTATATTACTAGTACCCCCATAATAAGACCCAATACATACACTCACCAATATTCAGAAGGAGGCCTATCTACACTCACCAAAACGGTAATATAAACCCTACTTCATCTCGATCTTGCACGAGGCTTGCGGTTCATCGGCCTTCCGCTGCCACGGCTGCAACTCAACCATTCGGAGGCGGCCAGGCCAGGACAGCAGAAACCGAAAGCAGGACAAGCCGTGATCGTGTCATCATCGCGTCTTCTGCTGCGTCCCTTCTGCCCGGAAGGGCTTGGGAGTAAGCTCAAGATCTCTGGGTTACAACGGAAGATGGATGTCTAGCGTTTCCTCAACAGAGTGGCTGACCCGGAGGAAAAACTTCAACACCTGACTGGGAAGAAGAGACACAGGAGCACAAGTGGGTCTCCTTGGGCACCTGTGTCTCTTCCTGCTCAAGCGCTAATAGAAGGGTCTGTGTGAATCACCAATGCTAGTCCTCGAGGATATACTACACGATCTGAGGCTCATATATTGCGTACTTTAGGGCTTTAGGGGAGCTGCCGTTCGAACCTGTCGCTGCTCAAGCTGTGATCCCAAGTAGCCTAAGTCGAGACTAGGTTGGTTTGAGACTGCGTAGTGCACCTTTTTCAGTTCAGCTAGGAATCATCATGGTGCACTCACGTATGTAAAGCATGAACAGTCATTACATTTTACTACATAACTGCATTCCTTACGGCTGGTTACCCGGGTGCTGGAGATATCAAGAGCCGAATCTATATAAACCATGCACCCAAGGCCTAATCCTGTGAGGAGCCCGAACCCGAGTGTTCCCTCCCAAAACTGCGCAAGCCGCTGTCGTAAACCATGGTCAACCACATCACTTCGAAGAGAGGTTTACATATAGTCTCCATTGTAGTTCCTTTTTTTGGTTGACCAGTTTTATGGTTAGGATACTATAATGGAGATTTTGGTTAACCAAAAAAAGGAACTACAATGGAGACTATAGGTAGGGTTTAGGGTCAACTGCACACCGTTTCTGAACCCTCGCAATCACTAATAGACCCTAAACCCCAAACCCAAAACCCTAAAACCCCTAAACCCAAAGCCAAAACCCGAAACCCCTAAACCCTCCCTCCCAAGGCAACCTCTCGCTCTTTCCTTTTCTGTACCGAAAGGATTTGGCTGCTCACTCCCTGAAGCCGCTGTCGGGTCTCGTGCTCAGCTCTTCGGCTCCAGCCGTTTAGGGTTTCGGGTCTAACCCTAAACTCTATAGGGTTTAGGGGTTTAGGGGTTTAGGGTTTAGGGTCTATGGTAGTTTCCTTCTTGGGGGTTTAACCCATTGTTCAACCCAAAACAGGAACTACAATGGAGACTACTGAAACCAGTAAGGTTCAATTTGCTGCGGCTTGGGGTTTTGGATGTTTTAGGGGTGCACTTCAAGATTTTGTGCTTTGCTTCGCTGTTTTGCGATGGGATTATTTTGAATGTGTTAGCTAGGGTGGTTTAGGGATCCGGGATTCAATGCTTCAGCTGTGAAGTACAATAGTCTGGTGTTAGGGTTCGGGAGACAGGGAGTTGGGATGTCGAGATTTTCTCAGAACCCGAATTTGTCTAATCCATGGTTGGCATAGTATTCAAAGTTCAAATTCTTTATTCCTGTTGGGGGTTAAGTAGCCATAATAGACATGTAAAGTGTTACACGAATATCCATGGTTGGAATAGTATTCAAAGTTCAAATTCTTTATTCCTGTTGGGGTTAAGTAGCCATAATGGACATGTAAAGTGTTACACAACGTTACGGTAATAATGCTTTGGCAGAAAGCCTGAATGTAGAGTCCACCCGGAACGAGATGCTAACGACCCCCGGCATTCCTGCATCACGAAACCCTGAATCCACTCACACATCTCACACTTCCACAGATCCTGCTTCTGCGCATGCGACGGCAGTTGCATTGCCAAACGACCGACAGGCAGCAAGCGTGCTTCTCCTGTGTCTGAGATCCGGGCTGCTTATCAACTGCTTGAGACCTCTTGGGCCTAAAACCTTTAAACTCTAACCCCTTAAACTCTAAATCCCCACACTTTAAAACCTGAGCCCTGAGCCTGAAACCGTAACCCCTAAAATCCCGATCAGGATGCTAACAGTTTGGCATGGCCTGCACTTGCGAAGTTCTGCACCAGCTGCGCGTCGATCGTTTCGAGATCCCTGTGACAGTGGCTGCTCGGTGCAGGGAGGGTGAAAGGTGCAAGTCTAGGCTGTGCTGGGATCACATCAAATGATGCAGTCGGGTTTTGAGTGATGGACTCGTATAGTTCTAGGGTTTAGCGTTTGGGATTTAGGCATGCTGCGGGCTCTCTTCCCCGAAGCCAATGCAGTTGCATCCTCAATCCTCTTTAAAGCTCAGTCCCTAAACCCTAAACCGCAAACCCTAGGACACGGCTGTTTCTGCTATGCTGTACCAAGGCAGTTTTAAGGTTCAGGGATTGAGGATGAGGGTGTAGGGTTTATAGGGATATGCTGTAGCAAAACGGGTTTAGGGTTTAGGAATACCTTAACCTACCAAACCCTACCTTTTTTGGTAGGTTCTTATAACAACGCTAATATGGAATTTATAGGGACACTACACTTTTTTCTAAGCTTT
The DNA here is from genome assembly GCA_003297005.1 of Symbiodinium sp. clade A Y106. Lineage (NCBI taxonomy): Eukaryota > Dinophyceae > Suessiales > Symbiodiniaceae > Symbiodinium > Symbiodinium sp. clade A. The sequence goes on from BGNK01000903.1 coordinate 156,149, forward strand.
GGTAGGTTAAGGTATAGTATGCATGTACACAGACGACGAGTCTACAGTGTGCACTACCAGTAATCGTTCGGACCCCTGATCTTATGCTCGGCTGAAGTTTCGCACAGAGCCACGGTTTAGGGTTTAGGGTTATTTCGAAGCCTTACAACCCACAGCGCAAGGGTTCTAAGTTATTATAAGCGGAAATAGTTGAGCATACTTTGCAGTTCATGCCGCCAAACCCTCTAAACCCTCGCGGCAGTCCTGATGTCCACGAGGGGGCGTCACATCACTCAGGCAGCGCTTAAAGCATCGAAGATCTGCAGCATCATCGAGCTCATCCTTGTCTCACAGAGTCTACGGTGCTAGCATTTTGGGGTTTGGGGTTCTTGCGTTTAACAGGAGGATCTGATTCAGGTTGCCAGCAGCTTGTGCCCAGCATACAGGCCAGGATGCGCGATGCATCCACCAACGACCGCGCAAATGTTCACCAAGAACTTGCTGAAACGGACCTGGGCTCCATCTCCACACATGGGTGGTTGTCAAAATTAGGGTCCCTTTTTGGGTCCTTATTATAATACGGCACGTCATATTTAGGGTACCCAAAAAGGGGGCCATAATTTTGACAACTACCCACATGTTGTGAGGAATCAACGGGCTCTCGCTCAAGGGCACTATCCCCACCTCTCCCAAGACATGTTGATGCACGAGATCCTTTTCATGCAGCACTTCGGCCAAATACCAGACCTCTCTACTTAGAGGATCCTGGCACATAGCAACTAGGGTTGTAAATAAGGTAACTATAGCTATACAAGCTTATAACTCCAATTGAAGCACCTCTAACCTTACTTACTACGTCCCGTCATCCTCCAAGTATGCTGTCATTATCAGTCCGGCTTGAAGGATGTCCCAACCGGCGCAAGATTTGCAGAGCCCCCACTAGAAAAGCTCGCATTCAGGACTGCAGTTTAAGCTTCTAGGATCTGATTCAAATTCTTCTGGGATCTGGTAGCTGTACCTAAACCCTTAAACCTAGTACCTTTTAGTGGGTGACTTATCTTAGGGTTCGGATCCTATGGTAAGAAACTCACGTTACCAAAAAGGGTCTAGGTAGAGCCGAATCGTCAGCCGAATGCCTGAACACCAAACCCGGCCAGTGCAGTCCAACAACTTCGATCGGAGGCTCCCCCAAAACCCGGAAAAGATTAGACCCTAAACCCTGTAAGCCCTAAGCCCTAAAAAAATCTAAACGACAAATCTGCAAGACTCGGCTAAAGAACCTCCAACGCACACACATCTGATGTGAGTTCTACTGCTTCAGAAAGGTTTTGTGCGGGTGCAGGACGCACCCCTAAACTCTAAACCCTACCTATCGTCGCATTTGTAGTTCCCTTTTGTGTTTAACTAGTTTTAGAATTAGGATCCTAAAAATAACGCAAAAAGGAACTGCGTTGTTTACGAGCCTAAACCCTAAACCCAAAATCGTGATTACGAGCCACAGACTCCGTGTAGTGCACGGCCCTTATCGGATCCATGTCCATGCGGAAGAACACCTGAGGCAAGTGACAGCAACGGGGCTGTTAAGGCTTGAGGCTTAAGGTTTTGGGCTTAGGGTTTAGGGGTTTAGGGGTTTAAAGCTTGAGGCTTAAGGCTTTGAGTGCATAGTTATTTGGTTGTGTGGGGCAGCGACAGGGGGTTGAAGGGCATGGATGGTACAGGCGGGATAGCCTCCCAAACCCTACTTTTTTGTAGGTTCTCATTATAAACCCTAATATGGAATTTATAGGGACCCTACAAAAAAGTAGGTTTTGGTAGGTTAAGCTCTAGTGACCCGTTATTCAGGGCTTCTAAGGCTAAAGGGCGTCTAAACTTTTTGTCTGGAAAGACTGGCTCGGCAATAAACAAACGACCTGGAAGGAGAAGAAGAAGCAGAAACAGAAGAAGCCACGAGCCGTCGACTACTAGTGATCAAGTTCTTGAGCTTCGAAGCATAAAACGATACCTGGGCTCTAGCGGAACAATGTTGCTTATTCCGGATGCGCACGCACCCGTACAAGACACTAAGCGCCCTGTGACGTGAACTCTGTCCTGCTGGTCATCGAGCAGCAACCGAACGGCAAAAGCAAACTCCCACGCATGCTTTACCTCACTCTATTAGAATTTCCCGATGTCGGGTCAGGGACGACTGGGCTTCATGTGGAGCCCTGATTATCACACCACTTCCATTGAAAACAAGGAGAGATGTTCCCGAAGTCTAAACCCTAAACGTTTGCAGGAATGCGTCCCAAGGCACCGCGGGTCCAATGAGCTCGTTTGTGACGAAGGACGCCGCCTTGAACCTGCGCCATCCGGGTAATAGGAGTTCGTTGATTCATGGGGGTCAAGGTGAAGGTTTTAGGGTTTGCGGTTCGGAGGTTTGGGTTTAGGCTAGCATAGGTCATAGGTGCCTTCATAATTGGAACAGGGTTCTGGGTATAGTTTGAGGGTTTCAGGAATTCTGTTCCATGTTCATAGGGTTCAGTGTGCGACAGGTTTAGTGTGATGCATGAGGTTCTAGGCCGCAGTCGTCTTCGAGCAACTCCTGTTTGGAGTCGTTCCTTGAGGCTGGCGAAACACCTGCCTACAGCCCTCAATGCTCCTTCGACTATCAGACGAGGCAGCGAACAACATGCAGCTGGGGCTTGACGGGGTTTGGGGATTGGGTGTAGTTTAGGGTTCATGAAGGCTTATCATTATCAACGACACCTTGCCTCCATGCGAGATAGGGTTGCTAGCATAAGGGTGACTCTAAGGGTTACGGTGAAAATGAGGGTTACTCTTCCTAGAAAGATGACTGAACGGTTTTCAGGAAGTCAAGCCTTAACCTAAACCCTAAACCCTAAAATCTCTAAACCCACCAAACGGCCCCACACCCAACAGTCTATAGCATCCCCCCCCCACCATAACACCCGTCAACTGACATATGGGTGGTTGTCAAAATTAGGGTCCCCTTTTGGGGTACCCTAAATATTAGGTGCCGTACTATAATAGGGACCCAAAAGGGACCTAATTTTGACAGCCACCCATATATATATATATTAACTACATTCGGGAACCTTGGGGACAGTGCTTGAATACTTTGCCTGTTTGGGGTATTACTACAGCTATTTTGGCCAGCACTGTTGATGCTGCTAATGGTGTTGTTGCTTGTATACTGACTGTTAGGCATGTTGTTGTGAATGTTAGTGCAGATGGCACTGTTATTTTCATTGCTACTGTATGTTGTTTCCCTAAGGCTTCAAATAGCCCAAAATAGGTACCATTTATAGACTTTATCCCCAAAGTAGGTACTATTTTTATACTTGGAGTCTTAGGGTTTGGCTTACCAGATCTTATATAAGCAGCTTCCCTACCCGACCCCCTAAACCCTAAACCCTTAAACCCCTTATAGAACCCTTTAAGGAAGCCTTTAAAGGGGATTTCAAGCGGCTTTCCAGAGCAAGGCCCGAATATCTTCAGCCGAGAGACCGGTAACCATAAGAAGCTGGTCCTTTCGCCTCGTAGGAGTCATAGGGTTTAGGGTTTGGGCTTTCAGGGTTTAGGGTGTAGGGTTTAGGTCTACCAAAGGTTTAGGGTTTAGGGTTTGGGCTTTCAGGGTTTAGGGTGTAGGGTTTAGGTTTACCAAAGGTTTAGGGTTTAGGGTTTGGGGTTTAGGGTTTGGGGTTTTAGGTTTACCCAAACGATTTAGGGTTTATAGGGTTTAGGGTTTAGGGGTTTAGGGTTTGGGGGTTTATGGGTTTAGGGGTTAGGGTATAATAGGGTTATAGGGTTTAGGGGTTTAGGGTTTGGGGTTTTAGATTTACCCAAACGATTTAGGGTGTATAGGGTTTAGGGGTTTAGGGTTTGGGGTTTTAGGTTTACCCAAACGATTGAGGTTGTTTAGGGTTTAGGGTTTGGGGTTTTAGGTTTACCCAAACGATTTAGGGTGTTTAGGGTTTAGGGTTTAGGGTTTGGGGTTTGGGGTTTGGGGTTTAGGGGTTTAGGGTTTAGGCTTTCAGGGTTTAGGGTTCAGGGGTTAGGGTATAGTAGGGTTTAGGCTTCCAGGGTTTAGGGGTTTAGGGTTTTAGGTTTACCCAAAGGGTCCTAGGTATTGTTACGGGGGGTACTTCCCCCGATTTAGTATAGAAGCCCTACATTCTGCTATGGTTTAGGATGGTTTAGGGTTTATATACCTCAACTCGCCACCAAAAAGAACATGCAGTTTTGAGGACCAGTATACAGAAACTATAGTTTTTTGAAGGCTCAGGTCGGGCAGGGTTTCGGGTTTCATGGGATATCGATGAATCTAGAATTGCTGAAGCTTAAGTTTTGGAAAGATGCGTAGGGTTTGAGGGCTTCAGGTTTAGGCTTCATAGGATTACCCTAAACCCCAAAACCCTAAACCCTAAACCCCTTTGTGTGTTTAAATGGCGAACCCTGAGTCCCTGAACTCGAAACGCTAGACCCACCAGGGTAGTTGTCAAAATTATGGCCCCTTTTTGGGTACCCTAAATATCAGGTGTCGTATTATAATAAGGACCCTAAAGGACCATCATTTTGACAACCACCCACAAGGCGTAAACCCGCAAAAAACTTAACTTCGACCCTTTTTTGGGTTAGCCTATAGAATCCGAAGTATAAAATGAGTTAAACCAAAAAAGGGGGAACTACCATGGAGACTATAGGCAGGGAAGGGGGCAGGGTTTGACCTTCCCTTCCAAAGGTCGTCGTGCACATTTGGGGGCATTTCGTAGGAGCTCCGGTTAAGGTTTATTAGGTGGGGTTACGGTTTCCGCTTAGGGTTTAAAGCCTGGGGATGTTTAGGGTGTAAGGTTTTGGGGATTTAAGACGTCAATGATGTACTATTCTTGAGGGATTGGGGTTACGAAGCTTTGCGAAACAGTCCACTGGGTTCGTGAACTGAACGACTTGCAGGCAGGTCGCGTTCTCAATGCTCACTGGTGTTATCATCAGATAGTACCTCAGCTCCGAGCAATCTTGGAGGTTGCAATTTTGCGGCTAAAAGTTGCAAGTCTATGGCTTGGAGTTTACGGTTTCCGGTACGGTACATGGTATATAAATGTACTTATAACCCCCAAAAGTAGGTAAAATAATCGCCCAACACCTATAAAAGGCCACTATTTTACATACTTTTGGGGTCCAGGTAGATGCATAGCTAGGTTCCCCAGTAGCCCCTTAATAAGAAGGGTACCCTTTTTCCTACTATTCGGTTTTAATAAGGAAAAAGGGTAAAAGGGTACTACTGGTGCACCTAGATAGTCTCAGGCTGGCAAAACGTTCAACCCGGAACTCGAAACCGCTGAACCCAATGCCCTGCCGGGACCTCCCAAGCGCCCCTTAATAGAGCCCTTATGGCCCTTAATAGTGGAGATTTAGGGTATATTAGAGGATAGTTGGGGGGTCTTTTAGGGTATATTAGAGGGTAGTTGGGGGGTCTAGGTATGCCCAACACCCCAATTCCAACTTTTCACACTCTCGGCCGAGCACAAGCAAGTTTGCACTGGCCAGTGGTGAAGACTACCGGGATCAGATGATATGCGAGGAGATCAAACATAGCTGAGAAAATTTTGGCTTCGGGGTAAACTGCTAATGAAAGCTTACCCCAAACCCCCAACAATATAAGGACTTACCCCAAGACTTATAACCCCTATAAACCACAAATTTGTATCATTTAGGCCTCTGTTAAAGGCATCTCGGGCCTGAGACTGGTGGCAACCTGCTGTGGCGGGATGCAATCGGCTTGGGGGTGAAGGTTTTTGGGACCCAAGGCTTTAGGGCCATGGGGTTGCTATGCTGGTTCTCAATGTGAAGGAATATTGAAGGTACCAAAATTGAAATCAATAAAGTAAATGAAAGGGTTCCCTTATTATTGTAGCTTAACAGAAGTTCCTCAATAAGAACCCAGTTTCTAGTGCAGGTTTCGGGTTCAGGGTAACCAGAGTTTAGGAACTTGATGTGGTTTTGATCTCCAGTCGGGTTGGTGCGGCCCTCAGAACTCAGAGAGAGACAAACCGCCTCTGGCAGGCGCAAGGCCATCTCAAATGCACAGCCCAGAAAACCCAATATCCCTTAATTAAGGAATATACCTTAAATCATATAAGGGATCCTATTATAATTTAAGGCAAATTCCTTAATTAAGGGGTATTGGGACCTCTGGGAGTAGAAAGACGGCAACAACACCCGAACAAGCAACGTCTTTCATAAGGTGAAAATGAGCAGCATGACACTGGTCGAGTAACGGTGAACCTCCTCATCAAGGATGCTCAAAAACATAAACCCTAAAGGATCCCGTAAAGGATCCCTTATAGTAACCCTTAAAGGAACCCGATGCTCAAGAAAACAGACCCTAAACCCCAAACCCGTGAATCGTCTGCTCGTAGCATTAAAGCTCACAGGTCTTAATGCTTCAACAGCCCACCCTGAACTCTAAACCCGACACCCCGAACCCCAAAAAACCCCTAAACCCCATTGAATCTCCTAAGCCTTAGCTCTACATCCCTAAACCCCGAAATCCTATAGCCTATATCCCCAAACCCCAAAAAACCCAAACCCGACCTCCCCAAATCCCTGAGGTTTAGGGGTTTTGGACGTTTAGGACTTAACATCCCCAAGCCCTTAGTCCCCAAACCCTCAAAACCCTAAATCCTAAACCCTAAGCGTTAAACCTAAGCCCTAAATCCCCAAACCCTAAACCAAACCCCTAAACCCTGAATCCTAAACCCTAAACCCTAAAACTAAGCCCTAAGTCCCCAAACCCTCAAAATCCCCGAGTCCGGAGCTGGAAGGTGAAGGCTCTCGGGCTTTCGAAGCCTCTGTGCCAGGAGAGAGTGAAGAGAGGATTTAGGGTTTAGGGGTTTGGTTTAGAGTTTAGGGTTTAGGGTTTAGGTGTTTGGTTTAGGGTTTAGGGTTTAAGGGTTTGGTTTAGGGTTTAGGGTTTAGGTATGTTTGAGGAATGTGTCTTTTCTTGTTTCAAGTTTGCAGGATGTAGGGTTTGGGAGTTTGGGATTTATACTTAGGGATTGAAGGGTTTAAGTGATGGGGATGCAGTGGTTAGGATTTAAGGCTTTAGAGGCTTGAGGGTTTTAGGGTTTAGGGTCTATACGGTGGGAGTTTCTGGATTTTGGGGGGTTGGGGGGTTGGGCCTCAGGGTTTAGGGGCTTGTTGCGTAGGTTTAAGGCTTCGCATAGGAGTTTTCTTGACGGGTTCGATGCTTCAGGTGGGTTTTAGGGCTTTCCAAATTCAAGCACTTACACGCCTTACGGTCTGGTGCTTGGGGCGGTTGCTGCTTTCTGCAGGGTCCGAGGCCGTGCGCAAATACTTCGTCAACAGGAGCGCTAGTCTCAAACTGCAGTGTAGCACCCGGCATCGGCATGGTGGGCATATATCTCTCCAACTTGTATGCACACCCGTGCTTCAAGATGGCCTTATAGTATCATAGCTAGCAGACAGAACATCTTCATACCCTAAATCCCCAAACCCTAAAACTCCTAACCCTTGTGACCATCTCGGGCTGTTTGTCGGCCAAAGGAGCTGTCAATGGGCTGCTTCAAGTCCACGAAAAAATTTTCTACGGTGTCCACAAAGGCCAACTTGTGGATGGTGTGCCTGCTTGGAGGGCTTAGTAAGGTTTGGGGTTTTGGGTTTAGGGGTTTAGGGTTTTGGGTTGGGTTTTCTGGCTTGACGGTCCCGGCTGAGGAGGGTCTTGGGTTTGGGTTTTCGGATAGTTTGACGATCCAAGTTTATTTCGGGTTCTACTTGGAGGGTCGGGGGACCTAGTAAGTAGGCAGCAAGTAGACTTATCAGCACGCTAAAATGGATCCCAAGGAGGCTATGAAACTTATAACTCTGTAAAAAAACTACTTGCTGAGTCCCCCGACCCTCCAAGTGAGCCATCCGAGTGCTCCAAAAAACAGGGCCAGGCTATGGTTTAGGGCTTAGGTTTAGCAGTTTACGCTATACAGCCTGCCGATTACGAAGTAGCCTGCCGTGTCCCAGCTACAAACCGATTTGACACTGGAATGGCTTCTGTTGGCTTCCCTGTGGCTCCCTAAACCCTAAACCCCTAAACCCCTGAACCCTAAACCCCAAAACCCGCAAACCCTTAGACCGTGGCCCAGCAAAAAAATGCACTTGAAGCTGGAGCACCGCATATTCTGCTGTGGAGGCGACGGCTCATCGTAGAATGTCAGGTACCTGGGCGAACCATGGCGAACCCCCACCCGGGGCCGGAGTTAATAGTTCGGAAAGGGCCGGGCCTTCGGGTTCGTTATAGTATCTAAACCCTAAACCCTAAATATACACCCTAAACCCTAAACCCTTTTAAAACTCTAAGAAGGTACATGAAAAACAGTTCCGACGCCTGTATTAAAGCTTAGGCTTAGACCTTGACCCCAAGCACCGAACCTTTCAATATAGACCCTGGCACCCTCCAGGCCTTAAGCCCTAAGCTCTTGCTTTGAGCTTGGGTAAACCTGAAGTTGCGTAAGTGAGACCACACATCGAAGGCAAACTGGCACGTTGTGAATCTGCCGTGAAGTTTATTTAGGGCTTTCCGGAAACCCGATGTGAATTGAGGGAGAATCTTACATTGAGGATCCTGCCGAGGCAATCCCTAAACCCTAAAACCCCTAAACCACGAAGCCTAAACCCTAAGCCCTAAACCATCCTAAACCTACACCCTAAACCCCAAACTCCAAAAGCCTAAATGTTGAAAACGCTCCAGCATGTCAGTGATCATCGCTTGTAGTCTGCAGTTGTCGCTAGCTTTCAGGGCCCTTGTATAGTTGCTAGGTTCTTGTAGTCTGCAAATGTTTGTGCGCTGTTATGCTTCGGCTCGTAGAGGAAGGCTACGAAAGGTAAACCTCTTGAGCCATGTGTAAATAACGCACGCTAGCAGTGTAAAGTGTACAGTGTTGCTAGTGTCTTTTGGCCGTTCTTTTCGGTGTCGTTTGTTAGTCTTACTTGAAGCTCCGCACTGCGCCCAGCCATTGAAAACTGCGTGTCCTCCGCTATGAGACAGGGTGAACACCTTCAACAGGTGATGNCAGAAGCAACCGGAGCGGTGCCTTCTCCGGCCTCTCAGACTGGTGTGCTGGGAGGCGGGGATGCATCGCAAACTACGGTGAATGGTACAACCACCGGAGTTGGAGTGCCATCGCTCTCTGGGCTTGCGCAGCCTATTGGGGATGGAATCCAGCAAACTATGATGGATGCGTCGTCGGGGCCATCGACTTCCACAGCTGGTCCAGTGCCACCCCCTCAGCTGCCACAAGAAACTTTTGGTACAGCCGGCCAAGAGGTCAGGCCGAGAGTTTCAGCAGTCGGTAGGACAGGAGGCGATGGAACACTAGGCCAGGTTGGAGGCTTGGGCACAGCTGGCGTTACGTATGGAGCAGTANCAGCCGGCCAAGAGGTCAGGCCGAGAGTTTCAGCAGTCGGTAGGACAGGAGGCGATGGAACACTAGGCCAGGTTGGAGGCTTGGGCACAGCTGGCGTTACGTATGGAGCAGTATCTACCTACATCTTCCAGAACCTGCTTTAAAGCAGGTTGCAAGCCAGTAACCTGTGTTTTAGGCTTATGTTGCTAAGTTCCTGGTAGTGTATCATAAAACCTGGGTTTTAGCTGAAAGAGTGTTTTCAATGGCTTCTGATTGGATCGGGTTGGGGCAGGCGAGCCCATTGAGTGAATGATCAGCGTTTCTGATGCAGCTGATGCGTGTGGATGGGTGATTGCAGGCTCGAGAGAGCCTTTTTTTCATAGATTAATTAATGGTTTTCATCGAGCACCTGGAGCTGTGTGCTTGTCCGGGGCCCAGGAACTTCTCGTCAATCATCAGCAATCCTATATAACGGCACGCAGCAGATGCAAGCATGCATGCACGCAGCAGCTGCAAGGTAATTGGTGCATGCATTGAATCATGCCACTCGATCAAGAAACGTTCCTACATGATCATGCACATAGCATTTCGGCTTAAGCTGTGATTTGCAGCATCGCCTTGGCTGGTGGGTTCAACCGGCCGTGAAGATGATCAGTGAAAAGCTTGATTGCAGTGGCTTAGCCCAGGAGTGGGGGTCTTCGGAGCCCCTGCGTGCAACTTTGCGTGCTGGTGGTCCTTTCTTGGCTGGATCACTGGGTGACTTCAGTGTAAGTCGGTGTGTCAAGAACACCGAAGCTTTGGTGCCACTACTAGCACGCTCTCATGCATGCAACCACATGAGGCCAGAGGTGGAGATGCTGCGGGAGCAGATCTCGACTTTGTTGGGACTGTGCCAGCGCACAGCCTCCGACTCTGAGGTGGATGACTGGGCCTGGGAGATTCGTAAGATGCTGACGTTCATGAAGCGGAAGGTCCAACGGCATGAGGTCAGCACTGCATTTTAGCTGCATTTATACGAAAATTGGGTGGCAGCACACCAGTCCACATGTACAAGATCGCATCGAACTATCTTTGGTGTTCTTGTATATATACAGCATATTAGGTGAAAAGTAGGCATGTATTAAATTCTAGTTATAGTTGTTGTGTTAACATGTACACATGCCGTTAACATGAAAGCAACAGCAACATCAGCAACAACGGCCCATCACCAGCAGCAGCACCACCAGCTATGCACACACACACAACAGGAGTGACAACAACAAGCAACACCAACACCAAGTAACAGCAGCAACAACAAGAAGAACAACAGCATCGGCAACAGTGACAATGACATCATGTGCAACAAGCACCACAACGGTTCACAGTCCCGACCACGATCACCAACCAACAACCGCAGAACGACCACAGCGACTGCAGCAGCAACAACAGCAATGGCCACAGCCACAGCCACAGCAGCAGCAACAACAACAGAAATAGCAGCAGCATTAACGCTAGCAACATCAACGGCAACAACAACAACAGCAACAGCAACGGCAACTACCACTTCAGGTCTGCAACTTCCAAGAGATGTGCCTGCTCCTCAACCCGGATCTTCAGGACAGTATACATGCAGTATGGCCCTTGCATGCTCATTCATTTTCCCGTGCCGACGATCTGACTGTCTGCATCACTTTGGATGCAAAAAGAAATGCCTTGTCCCGCCTTATAATTAAATTAACTATATACGCCTATAAAGTTGAAACGCCTCGAATCACATATAGAAGCATTTGGGTAGCGAGATCGTGCTCTTGTACAACTTAAGCTACTGAAGTCGCATACTCCGAATACCAGGAAGTTGTGTACCGTGTTACACACATGCAAGCAACCTTGGTTGAACCCCAACAGCCCAAATCTCCGAGTGGATATAGACCCACATGCATATATATGCGCGTCTTATAGGTGTACTTGTAGCCATCTGTGTCTTGCCCGGCGCAGGAGCTCGTCGACAGCATTCGCAAGAAGTACTACGAGGATGAACCTGCATCCGAGGAGGAGGAGGCGCGCAATCATGGGAGCATGCAGGGCTTGTTGCATGTTGGGTCTCCGTATAACTGCCACTGCTACGTCTGCCTTTGTCTGGCATGGTGAACACTCGGAAACTGCACACTGCTGAATTTGCACTTGAATCATAATTGGCAACAATGCAATGTAGTTTCTGCATGCACAGGTCGGAGATGTTCCCGATGTGGCTGTGGTACCTCTACCTGTGCCTGGTGTTCCTGTTGTGCTGGCGCCATTGCCTACGGCAACTGCAGCAGCTGTGGTTCCGGAAACTGCGGTGCCTAGGGAAGCTGTGGTGCCGGAAACTGCGGTGCCTAGGGAAGCTGTGTTGCCTCGAGAAGCCGTGGTGCCTAGGGAAGCTGTGGAGCCTGGCAGTGTTCCATCACCTACTTCGGTTTGCTCAACGCCCTCACCGATCAATGCAAAGCGCAGTGACTAGCCGTATATTTGTATCTAGTGCTCCTGGCATGTTTTCTTGAGTTGTGGTATCGCAGCTATATAGTCGCAAGATTAACAAATTCAATAAGGCATTGTTAGCTCGGGGACAGCGGAATCCATAGAGCCTGAACACGCATTCTGCTGCCGAGGTGACCTATCTCTTGCAACTCCAGAAGGCAAGCCCGAGAGCAGCCGGGCTTTGCAGTTGAAGAAGATGCTTGCTGATGCAACTGCCAAGCTAGAGAAGTTACTGTGCTGCAATTCATAAACGTGGGCTTGGGTTTATTGTTGCTGCTGCACGTGTATAGTATGTTCATCCTTTGTGCAAGCTAGGAAGCTAGGAAGTGTCAATCTACGATGTAGCCACTCGATGTGTGCAAATCAAGCATGCGAGTGATCAATCACTGGTGAGGCTACGAGCATCGAAGGCCTCCCCGAGCCCGGTGGAGCCCAAGCAGCTCTTCTCGGCCGGTTCCGATGCCGTGACCTGTGGGGACACCCGGTGGGCTTTGTCGTGCAATGGTGCTAATTAATTTAAAGGGTTGTGATGTGTGCTGTGTACCAGTCCATGATTTGCATATATGAAAATTGGTTCATAATATGTATATACATATAAATATAACGAAATATGTATATACATATATATATATATATATATGATATACTGTGTATATATGAACCTGATGCCCAATAGTACTCTTATCAAAATTAACCTATACATGTTAATACGTATACTTATATTACACTTAATACTCAATTCTGTGGTTATTTGTTCCTCTCACTCGGCAACCCTTCATCTCTCACTCGCTCTTGCATCCCCCTAGCTCTCTCCCAAGCATGTGTGTGCATATGCAAGTGAGACATCAAGTTAAGTACAATGGGGCCCATTGCGAAATCCGTGAATTGAGGCTGCAAAGGAGCACTCTCGCGAGTCGACACGCAGGAGACCCAGGCTACGGATTTGTTTCAGTGTCCGACCCCGGCAGAGCCCATCCACGGTGGATCTTGTGACAGCTTGATGGCTGCATGCGATGCAGAAGCCCTCCGACTAAAGTATCAGCATCCACGTGGGACATGTGCTGAGTCTCCCGAAGCCGAAGCCGCCAAGGTGCCAAGTGCCCCAACCCCTCCAGTCAAGGCCAAAAGTGACCCAATCCCTGAGCCCGCTTTTGAAGCAGCACCCACACCGGTGCCTCCTGCCGACACGACCGGCAAGGAAACGAAGGCCGGCCTGAAGTGCAGGGGTTGTGCACGCAGTGCAGTCATCGGTTGACGGCTTTAACATTAAGTTTTTGTGGTTGCTGTCGATGCTGTCACTGTTGTTGTGGCAAGTGTTTAGTTTTCGGTGGTTGTTGATCGTTGCGGTTATATAGTTGCTAGGGGGTTGTGGCTGTGGCTCCGGCTGGTGCTACTGCTGTTGTTGTTGGTTTTGTTGTTTCGGTTGTTGCTTTTGTTCAGGTGCTGGCGGTCTTAAGTGCTGCGGATCTAGATCTTGCATGTACATATATCTATGTACACAAATTTTAATAATATATATATATATATATATGTATATATACACATTACACATTCCGCGTGGGAACAATCATTTTTTCGTACAAATAGATTAAATAATTTGTATATTGTGTCGATCTTTGCAAGACGGCCTGAGTAGCTGGAGTTTCACTGCATCTGTGTGCATGCATGCATATGTATTATATATATATATGTATGCATATATATGTATATATGTATATATGTATATATTTGTTCTATATATATATACACATAGATACATGCATGCACATACATACAATATATAACTATATGCTTGCATGTACACATTTTTGCTTGTTTACCTGCCTATATATAGCTTATATATATATATATATATGTATATACACAGCTAGAAGTCTGCATATGTGTATGCATGTGTGTGTGTGTATATATATATATATATATATATTATGTATACACATTAATTGGTGCGCACACACACATGCATTCTGTGCCTTGTGCACGCAGGTTCTGCTGCGCAGACAGCAACTCGGCATGCGCAGCACTAGAAAGGAGAACAACAAGGCCATGAAGGCCAAGGGTGGCCGCAAGCTGAAGCGCTCGAGGTCAGGATTGGACAAGCTTAAGAAGGCCAAGAAGGCCAAGACTGCAGAAGCAGACTGGGCTTATGAGGGCGAGTTGCATGAGCACTGGGAAGAGGATGGGGAGGATTGGGAAGGAGATGGGGCGGAAGGCCCTTCGGGCGAGGGTGGTTGCAATGAGCCACATGCCCCGGAGGAGGTTCCCAAGCGTGGGCGCAAGGCCAAGCGACATGTGCCATCCGGCGAGGATGGTGGGCAGGGCAAAAAGGGCCCTCGACGGCACAGGACCAAGGCCCCCGAAACGGACCCCGAGGACAACCAGGGTGAGAACTCATCGACCAAGCCCAAAGGGAAGGCAAAAGCGAAAGCAACAGCAAAGGCAACAGCAAAGGCGAAGGCAACACCAAAGGGAAAAGCAAAGGCGAAAGCAAAGGCCAAGGGCGCCCCCAAGGCCGCTCCCAAGGCTAAGGCAAAAGGCAAGGCGGCCAAGAAGCAAGCCAAGGAGGATGAGGAGGCGGTGGAGAAAATTCTTGAGTGGAGCAGGCAGGTTGATGTCTTGGCAGATGATTACAAGGAGACCGTGAAGGAGCTCCTCCCAAGCTATTCCACCCCTTTGCGCCTGAATGTGTATTGGACCAAGAGCTCTTGCGGGCTTTCCCTTCGGTACGTGGATGATAATGACAAGCGCCAGTCCCGTGATGTGGGCCATTTCTTCTACGAGAAGGGTGTGTATGGCTTGGTCATCGCAGTGGCCACTGCTGCTTTCATGGCATTTTTGCTGCACCCGAATAGAAATGTGCAGTGCTCTACAAAATATTAAGTTAAGTATATATAGCTGATACACATGCATATATAAGCATACAAGTATAATACTGTGTATGTATGTGTATATGTATATATATATATGCAAGTGTATATATATATATACATATGCATGCAACATTATTTATAGTTATAATTGAATACATGCATATTTTACATATAGCCTGCACAGCTTAGTTTGCTAACTAGCGTAAGCAATATATACAAACCCAACAGTATGTTATATGCTCAGGTCAGGGGAGTTCTATAGTCTGTGATATCTAGTTACGTGCCGAGGGCTGGGAGCTGGAGCAGAAGGAGATCGTGCATCCTGACACGGAGGATCACGACATGGATGCGATCAAGCAGAGGTGGAAGGACATCGGTGCCCAGGCGATGGAGCGCATTGCAGCGCCAGATTTCTGAGTTTCCAAGGGAATTTTGAAAGGATGAACCTGCATATCGATCTATATGTGCTACAGCTACAATCTTTCTCGAGCCTCTTGCATGCACGGTAGCAGTGCTGGGAGCCGACGGGGCGGGCTTTGGAAGAGCACTGCCTAGCCCGTGCGTTTGTGTATAGGGGTTCGATAGGCGAAGAGAGTGCTGTGCAGTACTTAATGGAGCAGGCTAGGTTTTGGAACACATAGCCAGGATCCTGGAGCAAGCTGCCCACCTGTATATGCATGCATACATACACACTCATTAAAGTCATACTTCTTCCTTATATGTGTATATTTATGCAGCAGTCATAGACTGATGTGTGTTACTAGCTAGTGTTGAAAAGCTCCGTGCTTGGCTGGTGCCCGGTCGCATGCAGAAGCACTGCGATTTGGATGGACCAGAGCAAGTCTGGGGAACCAGGAGTGAAAAGATATCGGGAAGAGTTACAGCAAATGCCTTGCCATGACACATATACGCATACATCACCCTTATCAACACCGCCCGAGGTCCTGGTGATGGCTCGGAAGCGCAGCGGCCGAAAGCAGGCGTACGCCAGGCGACACAAGAGGCGCAAACAAGAAGCCAAGCGCAATCCGGACACGTTTCGAGGGTTTTGACAGCAAGCATGGTTTGCACCTGGCTGCTATGAGGGTGCTTGTGCATGCATTGTGGCTTGTGGCCGCAACACTGATTGCTGATCGAAGCCATATTCCAGTGTCGATGCCACATGCCAAGCCGAAGTCTGCACCTCTATTTTCCTGCATGTACATTAAACACATTCACACCACAACATCCATGCATACACTAGCCAGTTCATGTACAATTGTATTGTATATATGTGTAATACATGTACACATGTTTAGAGGTACATATATATATATATATGTACACACACACATTTTTTTATACATATATTGAGCTTATACTTCTATATTTATATAATTATTTAGAACATATATGCATGCTTACATGTGTATACCTGCAGTTATATTGTACATATATACATGTGTATATATATATATATATATCGATACACGATCTATGTTCCTATATTGGTTATATGCTTTTTACATACGTGGGAGCTGGTGCTTGCTCTCGGTTCTGTAGGTCAGGGTGTGCGCTGTGTCTAGAAAACCGATCATGATTCCGATGGATGAGCTTGTCTGCAAGCTTCTGAAGCTTGGTGCGCCGAGGGTCGCTTGGTTGCTTCTGTAATAGGAGTTGCCTCACCCCCTGAGTCTAGAAAATGATCTGAGGTGCTTTTGCTAGTGACTACAACTGGGAGATCTGGTAGATACGTGTCCTAGATCTGAGGCCCGTAATTAAACAACGCACTGCATAGCTGTGTTTGGGACTACAGGGGGGTGGGTTCCATAGACAGGGTTTAGGTCTCTTGGGGTTGGGAAGAATCCTATACCAGCCAAGCCTGCTGTAATGAGTGAAACGCATGCATGTAAAAAACCTCAGAACCCGAAACCCTGAATCATAATTTACCACGGATGGAACCATATCCTGTACTTGACCCAGTATTTATAGCCCAATGAAACACTTGTGACATCATCCCTCTCAGCCCTTCTGTAGTCTGGGATGAAGCCACCAGCCAACCTTTGATAAATGTTGATAGACCAGCCACAAACACAGATCCTCAGAAACCCCTATGTGCCTTCGTTTTCTTACTTACGTTTAGATGAATTTGTATTTTCTTGATACACAGCAATCATGTAGTTGCCTCGACTGACTGGTAGTCATCTCTGTAGATGCGCCAAACACAGAAGCATCATGTTACAATTAAATATTCATTTAGCCATTTAAGTTAATCCCCCGAACCCAAACTTGACCCATGTAGGATTATACTTCAGCCCCCAAAATCCCTCCCCGCCGAACCAGGACTTCATCCTGGTCGTTCTCATGGTCACATGGGCCGAGGGCCTCTATGATGTGGGCTTGGAGGCAAGCAGCAGCCTTTCCGGAACAAAGAAAGCATTCCACTGAGAACTCAGCTCCCATGCAATACAACCCGGCCAGTTTTTCTCTATATTCTCTATGCAGGCCTCCGACTGGGTGGAATTCTTTGCTGGCCGTGCTAATTGCACGAGCGCAGCTCGTGTTCGTGGTGCCTCTGGCCTGAAGCTGGATATCGAGTACGGGAACCGTGGTAAGAAGAAGAGCAAAGGTAAGAAGTGCAAATCTGATTACATGGACATCAACTCGTGCTCTGGATTCTGGCTGCTAGGCTTCTGTTCCCAGAACATCTTTCTTGTTTCGTGTCTTGTGGTGTGATACCCTGGCTAGGTGGGCTCCATACAAGATCTCAAAACAGACTAACCAAGAGAAGTCTGTTATGTGTATAAATTAGTACACCGATCGAATCATGCTCGTTATCTCTCTCTCTCTCTCTCTCTCTGTCTCTCTCTCTCTCTCCCTCCCTCTCTGTCGAGTCTCTGAGATCTTCTATATCCCTCTCCGTCGACTCTGCATAGGTCTCTCTGTAGGTCGCAGATACCCCAAGAAGCACAGATCCTGACATCGAATTAAGATAAAGAGTTGCCACGCAACATGTGTGCTCGATCCTGGCTATAAAATGGATATGGTTTTCGAGCCGGCTTCTGATGCTTCTATTCTAGCTAAGTTTCTGGTCTGACGGGTGTTACGGGTGGATGGTTCGGGGTCTGAACAGAGTTGGGTGCTGGGCTGTCGAGGGTTGAGATTGTAGAGGTTGCTGGCACTCTATAGGTTAGATTACGGTAACAAATTGTCGTGGCAGTGGGGCTTCTTCTGGATTTCATATCTGATCTTCAGGAACTGACAGGTTTTGCTTTTGGGGTTGGGTGTTTGAGAGGCTTTTCGTAAGAAAGGTTAAACTTAAACTGGTGGGATAGGACAAGCAAGGCTACATAAGGGCTTATACGGTTTCTAGATTGTTCAAGACACGCACAACTAAGTTTGGCCATCATTTGCTTGCTGAACTGTCGCAAGAATGACTTCGTCGCTTGGTTCGGATTGAAGTGCTCAAGTTGGTGTGGGATGAACCGTGCCACTGCTGGGAGAAGTCCTTCTTCCAGTACTGGCTACTGCCATGCACGCACAGTTCAAGATGGAAACTGTATGCTGGAGAGGCCATCAAATAAAGCCATGTAGTGTGCAATTTCAAGTATATAGTGCTAGATGTAAATGCATGTAATCATTAATCTGATTGTTCTCAATCTGACGACCTATATCAGCCCCATATATTCCCAAATGAGCCCTAACCCTTTTATGCATATATATATACATACATACAGATAATGTACTATCTACTTAAGTTATAACTATATAGTTATAATGCATACACCCTACATATATATATATATATATGTTGAACTATACATATCTATAGGTATATATATATATATGTCTGTATATTTATTGTAACCAATATATTGGTATTCCTTTTTAAAGTATGCGAATATGATATAGCTATACTTAAATTCACCCCTATGAACTTTGCCAATCCTGTCCCAGCTGGGGCCCTGACAGGGTCTATTTGCTATGCCTCTTGGTGGTAGCTCTTGGGGGGTGTTTCATTTTGGAACAGCCAGCTGGTTCTGCAGTCGAATATTACCCCTCTTGGCGACGACTGTGCACGAGCCTCATCAACATCGACGGAACTGCAGCTGCAGCTCGATCCAAACCACCTGCATGCCGATGCTTTTGCAAGTACCGGTAACAATTGCAGTTGGCTTGTCGGGTTCTTCAAGCTATGTTTGTAGATCCCTGAGGTAAACCGGGTCGGCTGGTATATGGGTGCATTCTTTGCGAGGACAAAGAAGCGACAGTATGCCTACAGCAATTCACCAAAGATCCGGCTCATCAACAGGAGCCCGCTTCAGGTAACAACCAAAATGAGGACCCGGCCCACAAAGTACTACGTCGACAAGAATGGCAAGCAGCGCTTCCTTGGACTAAAACAACTGAAGGACACTGAGAACCTTGAACCGCATCGATGTATTTTTTGGGTGCAGCACTACTTAGATTACAATGTAACATACATATGTATATACAACACATATGCGGAGTTTATCTATATATATATGATACATCTACTCGCATATATAACATAAATGTATGTATATGTATATATTCATACATATATGTATATAGTTAGTATCATTCTATATATATATATATATATGTATCTGTAAAATACATATATATATACACTTCTTCTATACATAGTCCTATCGAACCAGACTTGTTCTTACAGTTTGTGTTGCTATAGTCAGATCGGAAGATTAGCTCATAAGTTTATCTACATGCTAAAGCCCGTATACCTATATACACAGGTGTATGTGTGTGTATATATATATATACACATACATATATGTATGCACGCACGGGCAATATACATATGTATATATATATATATATCTATGTAATCTGTGTATGTTTATATATATATATATATGTATATGTGTGTATATATGTAATGTATGTCTATGTATGTATATATGTATATGTATGTATATATGTATATGTATGTATATATGTATAAAATGTATATATGTATAGATGTTTATATGTATATCTGTATATATGTACAGATGTATATGTGTATATATGCATGTATATATGTATATATACATGCATATATGCATATATGCATATATGCAAATATGTTTTTATGTATATATGTATATATGTATATATGTATATATGTATACATGTATACATGTATATATGTATATTTATATATATATATGTATATATGTATATTATATATACGCTCTATATACGTATACCTACACAAATATATGCTTATATATATATATACACATATCTATATATATATATATATATGTATGGTGTATATATATATATAGAGAGAGAGAGAGAGAGAGAGACCTGCATACTTAAACAACCTGCCCAGATCCTTTGAAGCCCACTCTTCAAAGCCCGACCCAGGATCTATCCAGCTCATTTTGCCCTGGCCATTGCAAATATCTTCCCTGACCTGAAGAGCACAGCCTTGGGGTGCCCTCGTGTAGACGAGGCTTGCCGTGGCCTGGCAGCTTTTCAAGCAGCTGCTGCAACAGATGCAGATGCTGCAGAATCCGTAACCAACGCAAACCTCCAAAGTGTATATACATACATTCGTGGTTGCAAAACTCTCAGGATCCCGCAGGACTGGAAACCTTTTGTGCCCCGTGTTTGGCCGGGCCCTGGGATCTGAAGGGAAACCGGGGCTTCTGAAGGCTTTCTAGAAGGGGCTGATAGGGAACCCAGGGCTCCTGAAGGCTTTTTAGAAGGGAAACCAGGGTCCTGAAGGGTTTTAATTATGGGGTTGATAGTTGTCATGCATGATGTTAACATAGTTGAATCAACTTTTATATGGTTTTGGCAACTTTTTTCACAAATTCCCTGCAAAAGGCGCCCAAAAGGCGTACACAACCCGTATTCTCCCGGCCAAAACCCGTAAAAACCCGGCCAAAACCCAACCGAAACCCGTTATCCAGTGTACTTAGCAGGAAACACCGGTTCCCCCGAAAGCGTGCGCAACCCGTCGAAGTCCCATAAAAACCCATCGACAACCCGTAAAAAGGCGTACAGCAGAACCTGGGTTTTAGCAGTCCCAATTCGATGCTGATTTAGCAGCGTTTTGACGCTCTTACGTTGCACGGATCCACTGGAAGAGCCCCACTGCTGTGGTGGAAAACACCACGAATGCCTCAACTGCTGCTCCATGCCGATGCATCTGAGTGACCTGCATGCCACGCAGTCTGTTGTGCTGTTGATTAACTTGTATCTTCTGCTCAAACCCAGCAGTTTTGTGATCTTGGGCTTTTTCTTGTCGGCTGGACATTAAATGTCTGGTCGCTGGAGTTGTGAGACTCTACAGGTAGGTTTTCAGGCTGTAGTTAAGGAGGCCCAGGACACCACCATGGATGCCGAGGAGGCCAAGCTGCTGGCCGAAATAGAGGACACTAGGGTTCATGGTAATCCTATACATGCATGCACGCATGCATCTGCTATCGCTACAAATACCCTTTCTGCACAGTGGCTGGCATACTGAGGATCCTGGGGTACTTTAATCAGGTTTCATCTCATTGATGCATTAATTGCCCAAAAGCTTTGAGTCTTGCAGTGACTGCGCTTGTGCTGTTCTGCTGTTCTGGGGCTCTGTCCAGGAGCTGAAGCTGCAGCTATCGACCCAGGAGAACCCGGATGGTATGCAGGTGGCTCGCCAACATTGGGACGGCTATGATATATGTGTATATATGAATGACATCTTAGGGATATGTACACATACAACTGTAACTTTAATTCTGTGTCTTTCTGTATATCTTAATTCGTTTATTTGCTATCTAGATCTCTAGATCTCTATGTGTCAACATACCTACCTATGTGTCTATGTGTATATATATATACATATGTATTTACCTGGCACATACCCCCAAAAAAACCTCAAAAGACAACCCTGTGAAAAACACAAAGACACACATGCATATACATAAAATATGCATAAATTGATCACCAAACAATCCAAAACTAATCCCTATATATAACTACAACCCGCAACCCTATACCCTTACCGACCTACCTGGCCACCCACCCACCGACCTGCCTGCCTACTTGCATGCATGACACATGTATGCAGACATATACATGTAAGGTGTTCAGTATGTAACTTAATACATATACATTCATAATTACCTAATACATACGAACCTACATATACATAGAAGTATTTATGCGTGTGTGTGTCTATGTGTGCATGCCATATATGTATATGTTTTATATACATGCATCTTTTATTCCCCTACTTTCCACTATCGCCCCATATATCCTATATAGAACACATTCAATGTAAGGCCACTAGTTCTTTTGGAAACTACCAGTGTCCATACGCATGTATATACACATGTATAATACACATATATATATATGTACACTGTTTTATATGAATTAGCACAGAACACATTCCCCACCTCTCGAGGATGTGGACTCCGTTTCCACCCGCTCGACGGTGCCGGGCTTCTCCACGGACAGCCTGCTGGGATCGAGCGAGAGGCTCGAGGCCGCTCGGGAAGTTTAACCTTTAAGGGTTTCTAAGCCCCAGCAAAGCCAAGACAGGCCCCGACATGTTCTTCGGTTTCTCCATTGTTTTGGGCATGCTACTATACTATACTATGTATATATAACACGCATGCACACATATACTTATATTCCCAAGCCCGCTTTCCCCGATGCCTTGCATGTACATAGACTCGTCGATCATAGGCATATATATATATATGTATACATGATAGAAATTTATGGATGAAGTAGCTTAAGTAGCTCCATGAAGTGTCAACAAGGAACCACACATCGAGGGGGCTACATATTCTACAGGTACACCGGAATGACAGGAGCCCGATGCATAATTTGCTCTATAGCTTTTGCTGCTACGGGAGGCATAATCACGGAGTGTTTTACTGAATATATGTATACATATATATATATCTCTTCTATACACAGCAGACTCATGCACTAGTGTACATTTCTAAGATTCGATATACTCTTTATACTAATATAGAAGTACGAGAAAGATCGAGTACACGCATCTGCCTCTATGTATATATATATATATGCACGTGTATATACATGTGTGTTGGTTTGTGTCTTTGGAGATAGAACCCACGCAGAACTCACGCTACATAGGCACATGTAGTTCACATGCCATGCCACGTCCTTATTGGGTGAGTATATGTTCATGCATGTACATGTGACATATAATATACAGACATATATGAGTTACTAACACACAATTTCCTGGCATGCGAACCTCATGTATGTATATTTGTGCATCCACCCAGAGTTGTGAGTGTGTGCTACATATGCCGGTGATTCTAATTTATATACACCTTACCACTCATAGGTTGTCGTCCTGACTATATGGGCCTGTAGATCACTCTCCGGTGCCATTAAGGCCTCTCCTACTTCGATTGCCAGTGCTGCTCCATCGGCCGAGTCAACCTCAGCGGCTACAGTCGTGGGTGCTATGAACAAGGGCCCCGGTGCCAACTCCCCAGACAAGGCGTTGGAGAATGCTCTAGTGGTTCTGCCCCCGTCCCAGGAAGTTGCAGAGGCCAGTGATTTGTTGACACGATCGAGTTATCATCCAACATAAGCCCTGAATCCTCAATGCCCGAGCCCCAGAAAACCCGTTACATAAGAAGCAATCCGGCCCCTAGTCGTGGATACAACCAACGTCGTAGTGTACTACTTGATCGAAATAAGCAAACGCTGCCTCCTTGAATGTATAGGTATGAACAAAAAATCTCATCTTACCCAAATAAATCTATAATTAAGATCCTATTTAAGAAACCCACAGTCCTTACCCTCTCAGGCTGCTGCGACTGGCAGGCAGCTCACATTCTCGCCCAGCGAGGACGAGGAAGAGCTGCAAAAGGGGGTGGAAGATGGCAGTTTGTGTGAGAAGAAGAAGCCGGCCCCAAAGCGTGTGTTGAGCAGGAGAGTGAACTGGCTTGATCATTCAGATTACAATTATAGTGCAATGCTTGCAATGTACAAAACCACCTCCAAAGCCTCACCCTAGAAACCTTTACTAAACCCTAAGGCCCCAACCCCATCAACTCCTCATCATCCTGATGCATGTATACTACTATTGTTGTCAACATATATTATATGTTGGGTACAAGTATGTTTTTACGTTTAAATACTTTCTTAGCCTCTTAGCTATAGCAGTAGTAGTAGTAGTAGTAGTAGTAGTAGTAGTAGTAGTAGTAGTAGTAGTAGTAGTAGTAGTAGTAGTAGTATATATATATATATATATTCATTTATTTAATATGTATAGGAATATATACGTATATATATATATACACACACCTAACTGCATATGACTCTATAAGGTAGATCAGATTTTGAAACCACACCATCCCCCTCAAAACCTGAGCCAAGCTTAAACTATAATCAAAACCCTGCACACCCAAGGAACTCCTCCGCAACGCGGCGAAAGCACGAATCAGACGTATGATCCGTGAGAAAAAGACTCGGACGGATCTGACTGTGCCGTCCTTCGTGAAGGAAGAATGGCTGAAGGGCACGGCATCGAAGGACCAGCTCGCCGAGCTCCTGCAGGAAGTGAACTGGGATAAGGCCGGTATTAGGGGCATCTCATGCAGGAAATGACAGACTAATTCCATGTAGATTGAATTATTGTACAAGTGCATCTATAGACTGTAGAGGAGCTACTTGCCTAGAGTGTTTCGATCATTCCAGCTTGCACCTGTTGGTGCAGACGAAGTTCGTGAACCAAGTGGAGTTGGTGGTGAAGGAAAAGCGAACGATGGAAGTCATTCGTGACGAAGGCTGGTATTCCGAAGCGGAGATGAAGACAGAGGTGGGATGGTCAGCGTCCTGCCCTGAGCCAGCTCGTGCTGTCTCACTGATTACTCAAGTTCTATCCGAATGCTCTTATCGAATTGAAAATTAAAACCTTACTGGGGAATTGCAACTGAGGACACGCATAGCCGGTGCTATTCAGATATGCGGCAAAACGCCGACCACTCACATTCGGTGCCTCGGCAACAGCCAGAGCTTTTCGATGTGATGCCACCGATGGCTGCCTCATTTGCAAACATACAGCATAGTCCGTGCATGTGGCATTAGCATGCATGTCGTAGTACGTGCTGATTGAGGCGGAATCAATACGACGGAGTTTTGGAGTACTGGATTGTGGTCAGGGAAACAGGCAGACATGCAGAGAGCTTGACGGAGGAGGAGAACCATTCTACCACAAAGAAGGCACAAAACCTGATCCCGTGCATGTCTCTATGTGTGCATGTGTGATGTGCAAGCAAGGCTTTGATATGGGATCTTGATCGAGGTTTCATGATGTTCTTAATTTGTTTAAAATGTGCTGTGTGACATGATGTACAGGCAGAAGACGAAGTCAAGCTGGACGCCAACGCCTTCCAAGCCCTGAACGACATGAAGAACCGCTCCAACAGCACTGAGCTGGCCAAAGCTGGCGACCCCGGCCGGTCGGATGTCGAGGCATTAGCAACCGTGGGCACCTGCATTTTGCATGCATGTGTATGAACAACATGTTGGTGGTTTGCATGCACTGTCATGCATTTGCCTGCATGCATATGGCAATCCAGTTTCATCCTGCCCGGCAGCAAAAAGCTCTGTTCCAGAACTTCATGGACAGCTTGCTACAGAAATCTTCGAAACTGCGATCCCTCGCCAAAGACCTTCACAAGAATTACAAGATGGATTCTGCAACGCTGGACCCTCAATCGTTTCAGGTGTTTACAACATAAAGCAGTCGAGCACAGGCCTCCCAGGAGTCTGCTCGCTCAGGTCAATCTCGACCTTGGAGACGCATATCGTGAGTTTGGAGTCTGAGCACGAGAAGCTGAATCTACACATGGCCCAGGGTGAGGTCTCGGGCTTCGGGAGCAAGAACAAGTGGATGCCTCAAGTGTGGTAGTGGAAAATCTTTAGGGCCTCAGGGCTCCATAGCACAAGCATGCATATGTACTGTTGCACCCGATAAGTTTCCTTGCCTCTCTCAGACTCCATGTGTGCTAAGGTGGTGGGAGACAGCAGAGAAAATGATGAAGGATGCCACCTTTGTGTGGCTCGCCAAAAAGTAAAAGTATATATCATAGGTACTGTGCGGTGGGCTACGTTGAGGACCATTATGAATGCTAGATTGGGGTCTGAGGTCGAGCAAGGCCACGGCTTGTGATCTTCGGATGAGGCACGCGAAGCTGTGCTTCTCATGCTTTGGGTTGTTGTGGTCCTGCTATGGTTGCATGTTGCACACGAGTTCAATCCTGTCCGAAACTTCAAACCCCTACAAATTCTACGATTCTACAACCACTGTATATATATATATATACATATAAATATATATAAATGTGTGTGTATCTATCTGTCTATCTTTATATCTATCTATCTATATATCTATATATATATCTATATATCTATATATCTATATATCTATATATATATATATCTTTATATATCTATATATCTATATATCTATATATCTATATATATCTACATATATCGATCTGTTTTATCTATATCTATCTACATATATATATATATGTTTTATCTATATATATATATATGTAGATATCTGTATATCTATATATCTATATATCTATTATATAGTCTATATTTCCATATTTCTATATACCTATATATCTACATATCTAGAAATCTATTTATCTATATAGATATATCTCTATATATCTTTATATCCGGATATCTAGATATATAGATATAGAGATATCGACTTATTTATGTGTATGTATATATATATATGTATATCGATCTCTTTATCCTTATCTCTCTAGCTATCTATCTATCGGTCTACGTATTTGTCTGTCTGTCAGTCTGTCTGTCTCTCTCGACTGTCCTAATTTTCTTAAGGCCCTACTTACCCTAAACCCCAATATTTTTAAAGTAAGAACCAGATCTTAAAACCCTTCAGGAGCCAAAAGAAGCACCTCGAGAAGACCGGGAAGTCCCAAGGGCGCGAGTCTGAGGCACCCAAGGCCAAGGCAGCTTCCCGAAAGCCAGGTCCGAAAGCGGAGCCTGAGTCGAAGCGTCGCAGAAGGGTTGCATCCAAGTAGGGCCATGTGCTTTCGGCCGATCATTGCTGTCTGCCTACTGGCTTCGATTCGATGAATCACGTGGTGGGTTATCACTGATGTGTGTAGCTCGATACATGCAGCTATACTGCAAGTGACTTTTCCCCACAAACAGGACTCTTTTCCTCACCTGCGAACATGATCTGTGTCATAGGATTTTGTTAGACCAAATATTCCAGGAAGGTACCCAACCGTTATTCCAAGAAGCAGAATTTCTGTTCAGCCACTGAATTTGTAGTCAACTTGTCATATCTGGTGTGCACTAGCTTCCTCATCACCCCATGCAGAAAAGGTCCTGTTTGTGTGAACCAAGTCTGAATTTCCGAAATCTTAGAGACACTAGACGGCAGCCATGCCGATGGGGATACTCTCGCAATCGCTGCTGGCACGCAAGCACCGAAACAAGCGCAGCTGCATGTCATTTCAGACTTGATCGAATCTTCCCTTGAGCTGAGCTGGACACTCCTTGAATTCAGAATCTTCATGGACTTCTTAGCTTAGCAAGCCAGGTGCCGGACCAGCTCTTCGCCAATGGATTTCAAGCATCGGAGATGGAGTCGAGGTCCTAGCCAAGTGCAGATGATTTTGCTCGGTCACGCAATCGCTGCTTTGATTTTAGAAGCATTATGTTCGCAGGTCCCAGCATGGCTCAGAATAACATGCCTCAATCCACATTTCTGTAAGCGAGCTCTAGTGCTTGATGGTGGAAGATCCAGAGGAAGAGTTATGGGATCTACTGACGTGTCACAGGAGTGTTTTCCGTCTGCAATTCAGATTGAAGCAATCCAGCCCGGAATGAAGCGCAAGTGCTGATGATGCCAAGTGTGTGTGTGTGTGTGGAGGGAAAGAGAGAAAGAGAGAGAGAGAGAGAGAGAGAGAGAGAGCGAGAGAGAGAGAGAGACAATGAATATTTAACCCAAAACCCAATCGATAGTTTGTCACTGAAATCAAGGACCGTGCCGGCCCATATCCTTGGAAGAAGCCTTCTACGAGATGTGATGGGCCCCGAAAAGTCACTGATGATGAGTTTACAAACCAATACATAGCAGCCCAAAGTGCTACAATGCAGACGATGGCCCTGAAGCAGATCAGTGGAGCTTCTTGGAGTGAGGCAAAACTACCTGACGACCTGCTCGATGAGCCGGAGGTAATGACCGTACTTCGTGGGATTGATAATCATGGTCATGTTTGCTGGCGACTTCCAACGAAAGTTCAAACCTCTGGCGGAGTCCTGAACCACGCCGTGAAAACCATGCTCCTGCTCCAGGCCAGGTTTGCTCCTATGATTTTCAAGTTTGGCTTCACCCATGATGCTGCAAGACGCTGGGATCATTCCAGTTACGGGTACCGATTCGGGAAGGATAGGTGGCAGGAGATGATCATCCTCTACTTGAGCCCTGAGAAATCTGGCCCCTCGATGTTGGAGGCTGCGCTGATCGAGAAATATAAGAGCTGCTCGGTATGATGAAATTAAGTCTTGTATCATGCTCTTGTAACAGGGCGGTGTGACTTCTGTTATATGTCAGTGCGAATCATCTCATAGACCAGAGTTGTGACAGCATACGAAAGACCCTATACCTAAACCACTATGTCGTACTTTGGGCGGCCAAGCTAAATCGAAACACCTGCTCAACCGAGCCTGCTTTCTTAATTGCATCAGTTCCCAAATATGTAGAACAGTTGTACAGCACCAATAAAAACAAACTTTGCAACCGAAGAAGGAAAACACTGTAATAAGGTGTAGCGGAACTACACTATAGATATAATATATATATATATATATATAGAGAGAGAGAGAGAGATGTATTTGTGTAAAAACATATAGACGAGTGTGTATATATATATATATATTCGCTTATATATCTACACATATACATGTATACAAATTTTAACACACACACACACACACGAAATCTTGTGTGCATACTTACATAGGTGCATATGTATATATAATATATATGTATGCATGTAGGTATGCTGGTATGCATGCCCGCAATGTATATCCACTATATAGGCTATATATGTATACAGGTGTAAGTGACATAATGTCACCTTTATCAAATATAATATAAAGACATGAAATTTAAAATATCCTGATATTCTAGATCTGTAAACCGACACAGGAGTCATCGATCTACTTAAGGTATATAGAGGGTAGCACTCACAGTTGCATTTACGCTTTGTGTTTCATTAGATTTGCATTTTTTATACTTCTACACAGCTAGCTGGCTGGCGACCTATATTGCAATTATTGTTTGTTTCGTTTGACCTATATTATCTATACCTATGTATGTGTTATATATATATAACAGATACACATGATCTGTATACATAATATATATATATCTATCTATCTATGAGGCCAACAATATTAATAAGTATATGATGTACGAATGTTACCGAATGTTGTAAACACATAAATACTCATGTCCCTGCTTGCCCCAGGTGTGCCTGGATGTCGAAACATTCTGCCTGGAGGCGATGGCATCGGGGCGAATCAGTCGGCCTCAGCAGTATTCATGACTTATGTGGTCTTCCGAAGTCTCAGGAACAAGCCTGTGTGTCGATCTTCCGGTTACAAATAATTCGATGCCGCATATTTGTTTATAGATGTTACACCGTGTACAGCGAGGGCTTTGTCATGCCAGTGTGATGTAATTAGAATGCTTCTCTCGAGCTCTCGAGAGCTTTGTGTGTGTGTTATGTACATGCATACACACTTGCTAGCCGACCTGTGGGCAGAGCTGAATCAAAACACCAATCGACAGCACAGACCACGCTTTCCGATCTGTTTGAGTGAGCTTGCATATAGGTGCAACAGCCGCTTGAAAAATCTTTTGAGAATCATTTCATCTGTCTCGGTGCCGAGGCCCCTTGCAAAACGGCGATCCTTTCTGCAAAGGCTGTGGTCGAGGAGATACCCCAAGCTGCTACCACCAGCATCGGCCTACTAGCAGGCTGTGACGAGAGGAATGGCGAGCGGGACGTACATCGCATGTCAAGACGATGTCATCTGAGCTTAGCAGTGAAGATGACTGAGGTCATTGTGCGTGGAGTAACTGTTCCGGTTTTGCTACTTAGTTCCTGGCTCCGTTTCATGATGGGGCACAACATGTGGCATGTGTTCAGCGGATTGGATGCCCCAGATAATTCGAGAACTTTTGCCCAGTGGAGCTCGTTCTGGGAGGCGTACCGCGGAGTCTGTCCGCAGCATCCAATATATGCTCGGGCGGCTCGAGGAGAAGTCTGCTTAGGCAGAACAGCCGCTTTCCTCGTCCACGGGGACGAAGGGAGGACACGCAAAAAATGTGCTGTCATGATCCTCTCTGCACACAGTATTTTAGGCAAGGGTTGCCGTGCCGCCACGACTGACGACGACTCCTATGCATCGCAGAAACTGAATTTCAAAGGACATACATGGGCCACCAGATATCTGATGGGTGTCTTGACCAAAACATACTATGATCATGACGATGGTGATGGCCTTTTCCAGGATTACTTGTCGATCTTCACAAAGGACCTTTTGGAACTTTACGAGGATGGACTTACCTCCTTGTATGGCGAGAAACATTGGTTCACGGTGTTAAACGTCATAGGGGATTGGCCGTTTCTGGTGAAGGCCTTTTCACTGAATCGTTGCTTCGCCAACGTGAGCAAGAAGCCAACCAGCAAGAAACCTGGTACCGGGATTTGTCATTGTTGTCTGGCTGACCGCGGGGATGTTCCCTGGGAGGATTTCTCGGCGCCAGAACCAGTCTGGCGAAGAACAATCAATCAGATATCTCCTTTCACTGGGTCTCCATCTTTGATGTCTCTTCCACATGACAGGAGCAACCCCCCGGGATTCCTGGGGCAGGATTGCTTTCATGCGTGGCATTTAGGGGCAGCCAAGCAGTTTCTGGGATCATGTTTGGTATTGCTGGCCGAGACGTTTCAAGGGCATAGCATTCCGAAGAAGTTCGAGGCCATGGCGGCTCACTTTTTCACCTTCTGCAAGGCTCGAAAAATCAACCCGCATATTCGCAAACTCAACCGTCTGACTGTGGGATGGCCGAGCAAGGCTGACTATCCGTGTACATCCTGGAACAAAGGATCAACTTCTACGGCTGTTTTAAGGTGGTTCCTTTCGGCCTGTGAGGAACGGTCCGAGCTCTTTGAAGAGGACTCCCTTCTACATGGGGCGTTCATGGCAGCCCAGCAGATCTACCAATTCTTTTCGAAGAGCTTCAAAGAGGATGTTTGGATTCCTGCTGACCGGGCTTTGGTGATCAGTGGTCATGGCTTCAGCTTTCTGCGATTACACGATAGCCTGGCTCAGCGAGCTTTTTCGGAAGGAAGAGCACTTTTCTTATTCATGCCAAACTTGCACCGCCTTCATCACTTATTTTATGTGATACACGATGATGCGAACCGCTCCAGCCTAGCGCGAAATGTGTTAATCTGGGACTGCCAGATCGAAGAGGATTTTATTGGTCGTCCAAGTAGACTTAGCAGGAGGGTGGGGGTCCAACAGGTCGTTAAACGTACCTTCGAAAGGGCCTTGCAAGCCGCCAATGTGAAATTCATCGAAAGTGGTTTCCTAATTTGCCGTGCACACAGATCTAGCTGAGGCCTCTTCAATAGCATGTCGATCCATTAATAGCTGGCATGAGTATACCTTTATAAATCATGTGCTAGCTGATTCAGAGTTTGCATTTAGTGTGTATATATATATATGCATGCATGCATGTATGTACGTACATGGCATATATATGCATGCATGTCCTATATAGACTGACGTGGCCTAAACTCTCAGCTGGCTCAGGCGCTGGCATTTGCATGCAGGATCGAAGCCGGCGACCAGGGCCGAAAAGGGCATCAGAGCAGGGATTCAATTTATAAGGGATACCATTAAGGGCGGATTCGAACTCACCCAAAATCTCCCGAACAACCCCCCTTCAGAGTTTTCCTAATTAATGCCTTTCAACGCCCAAAAGACCCCCAACGTGACAACAACATAGCCTTATAAACATCCCCAAAACAGTAAAACCTGGTTTTGCTTTCAAGAACCTGTGTTTTAGCGGCTACCTGCTTTAAAGCAGGTTATGGTTGATGTAGGTACCACGGAGGTCGCTGATGCGAGTGGGGTGCATGGAGACGCAACTGCGGTGACTCAGGGTTTCAGTGTGGCCACCGAAAGTGGAATGGCTAGCGCTCAGATCAATGTTGGGTGTCCGCAGAGTCCCATGTTGGGTAGACGTCGCTTAGGACCTTCATCTGCTGAGGGCTTTGAAACGCCCAGATCGACGGTGTACGGGGCGTCAGCGGTCATGCAGACTGGGGCTCAGACTTTTGCTAGTCACTGGCTAGGAAGAGTGCAGTCTCTGTTTGGTGGCGCGTGGCGAACGTACAGCCAATGCCGCAAGCGTGGGCACCCAGTCCACTGACTTCTCCTCCAAGGCAGTCACGACCACTACAGCCCCTCGAGAGAGGAGGCCGCATCCTGCAAGATGAAGGTCAAGCGCCTTTGTTCACTGGTGCCAATGCGCAGCAGCTTGCTGCCATGGAGCAAAGAGCTCCCTTGCTCTACGGGTCTCCGGACAGGCATCCGCACACCGAGTCCTCATCTATTCCGCATGATGNGTCGTGCTGAGGCCGAACTCTTGAGGATTCGGTCTCAGCAGGCTGGTGAAGTCGAGGCTACGGCGTTGCAGCAGGTGGGTACTAGGGAGGTTGGCTTTAGTGGGCTTGGTGATAGTGGGTTCGGTTCGCATCCTGTCGCCAGCACTGGGGTTGGATTTGCCCCTTCTTCATCCTCACCGCCTCCTCCTCCTCCTTCGCCTCCTTCCGCTCCCGAGCCTCAGGGCTTAGCTGGTTTGTTGTCAGGGCTCCTTGGTTCCGGTGCGCGGTCTTCCAGCCCTGCACCGCGAAAGCAGAACCCAGAAATCAATGTTAAAGCATTTGGGGGTTTAGGAAAGCTGAAAACAAATCTAGGTTAAGGCTTGGAAAAATTGAAACAAATCCTTGCTGGCGTGTGGCAAATCGACCGTAGCAAGCCAACAGGAATCGATTCCCATTGAATTTGTCATGCAGTGGCGGGGGGTTGAGTCAAGAAATTGCACCATCGCTGTGGGATCGTTGGTATCTTGACCCAAAACCCTACAACCCTCAATTTTCCGATGCCCATCAGATGGATTGTTNGGCGGGGGGTTGAGTCAAGAAATTGCACCATCGCTGTGGGATCGTTGGTATCTTGACCCAAAACCCTACAACCCTCAATTTTCCGATGCCCATCAGATGGATTGTTATTTCTATTTATCCTGCACACAAATCAAGTTGGCTCTCTTGCCACAACTTTTTCGTGCTTTTTCGTTTTGAAACACTCGAAGATATCAAAAAAAACATATTCGTAGCATGGCTTATTATGTTATGGGCTGGAGTCATTCTTGAAACACTTCTATTATCGCAGGGCCCTTTGTCACCCCTAGACTANAACATATTCGTAGCATGGCTTATTATGTTATGGGCTGGAGTCATTCTTGAAACACTTCTATTATCGCAGGGCCCTTTGTCACCCCTAGACTAGATCTGACAACTTTAAACCCAACCCACGTTACTTAAGCCTGTGAGACGTGTTACCTTATCTAACTGCACCCCTTTAGCACTAATATATCAAGACTTTGCTATATATTCGAAGGACCCCGACTCTAAAACCGAACCCTAAACCTGACCCCGCCGAACCCGAAAACCACATGAACCCTAATCCTCCTTTTCAAACGATCCTTTGACTCCCTACACCCGACACCCTAAACATCCCTAAACCCTGCTAAGTCCGACCCCCGACCTACACCCTAAACCCTACACCCTGCCTAAACCCACACCCCAAACCACCCTAGCCCGCCCGACCCTAAGCCCTAAGCCCTATTAAGC
>BGNK01000904.1:2858-60754 GCA_003297005.1 Symbiodinium sp. clade A Y106
GGGGAGGGGGTCAGGTAGAAATTCATCGTCTCAGATAAATCTAGAGCTTGGGAATACTCCTGCAGCAAGCTCGGCACTCGCTGGAACAGTGATGTGTTGGGGAACTGCTCATCCGACCAGCCTGCAGGTATGCCGGCACCGCCATCACTTAAGGGGAATCCAAATTCAGGCATGTGAGTGTTTCAGAAATTACCCTAAATAGTAGGACCCTTGTTGCAATGACCTTTGAATGAGGTACCCCTGCTTGAAGAGAAAACCACCAAGGCTTTGCAGTGAAAAGCTCAGCACCAGACAAGCCTGTGCCGGGCAATGTAGGGGCATGAACAATTAGAACGGGGTACATTTTCGCATAAACACACATATCTAGGAATGAGCAGAACCATAGGATGTCCGTAACTCGGGCACTTCTGACGAGTCTGCAGGGTGTAGTTCCGGCTCTGCGGCCGAATGCGGTGTTAGGGCTTTGAGGGGCTTCAAGGGGTTTCAATGGGTCGAGTCAAAACACGGTAGTTTTGACGGGTTTAGGGCATAGGGCTGCGGACAGATAAGAGCCTTGCTGTAGTCGAGCTCTAAGGGAAGACATCGAATCATTCCGGGTTCAGGGGCATGCTCACCTGGCTTGCAGCTGCATGGCCTTGAGCACGAAGGCTTCGTCACTCGTGGGCTTGGACTTCGGGTTTCGCTATGTGGCCACAGGTTTTAGCGCTTAGGCTATTATGGGGTTTTGGCCTTCGGGCGCAGCCGTCTGGACTTGAGGACTTCGTTCGTGGCAGGTCTCTAAAGCTTGCTAGACTTTATTCTTTCTTTCTGGGGGCAAGGGGCAAGGGAAAGGGAAATCAAGAAAAAGCTGAACCCCTAGCCCCAAACACTGCATAGTGGGAGCTCGCGTTAACAGTGCGAATGCCGCCATTTCAACTACAGCGAGCAGACGATGGCGGCGACGGGGACGGTTACAATGTGTTTCAACGGAGCACGAGCTTCGATGAAACTGGAACAGCCTTGACTCACTCGCCGTAACCCGATTCAACCCCCCTCCAAGACTCGCTATTCTCCCAAAAGCAACAGCAAGGTGACTGTCACAGCTCTTTTGCCGGTCCGTGGAGGGGCTCTGCTGCCCGGTGAAATCAGCGCGGCTCTCCGTAGCTGCACTTTCGGGCTCCGGAGGAAGAAAGGCATCGGCGAACATGATAGCCGAACCCTTAATCGCATTGCTCCGCTAGAAAGCTCATCTTTGCTGCTTCAGTGTTGGCTTTGCAGCACTGCAGCTTGATGTTCAAGCTGCAGGCTCCAAACCTACAACGGACAGCGGTAGTGCATGCCACGATTTCATGCAGATCCGGAGAAGTGACGGCATGAGTTTAGGCTCCGTCTTCATCTATTTTCCCAACCTACTCAGAATCCGCACTTCGCCTCCAGTGCTTGGAAAGGCGCACTGGAACGACTTCGCACCTCTCAGATTTGAATGACATCATGCTGGGATGCTTCCGCCGATGTGATCCGAAAGGGGAAACATGAGGAAACCCTGGGCCCCCAGAGCCCTCTTCGCCGAAAAGAGCTCACTCACTAGAACTTCTCATGCTGAGCCCACCGTCTGCAAACCCCATCCAGGAGTGCGATCCTGAAAGCTTCATAGGCTTGCATTGAAGCGGAAGGGGGACCATCGCCGCGGCCTTGGGCGGGAGCAGGGAAAGCACTCGTCCCGAAAAGAAGCGGATGATGGAACAAGGCAGCTGCGAGAACGCGCGTGCGGGAGCGTAACTACGTACACTGTGCAGGCCCCGTGTACCATATAACCCTATACAAACCTACACAAACCCAAAAACCTCCGATTCAAACCTGATAAAATAATGAGTAAACCTGAGCTTACGCAAAAAAACGGCAGTAGGAGCCGTAAAGGAGCGCATCCTCCCTTTTTGCTCGAACCGGAGCGGTCGTGGAGCCCAGCTCCATCACGGGCTTCAGAATCACTTGCCAGTTGCTGTCCTGACGTCCACAGCTAGAAGGGGATCGAGTAGTTAGGATCGCTCTGAGGGGTACTGTAAGGGGTACCACAAGAGGCTTAGGGTTTATAGGGAAATGGAAAGGGTTTGCTATACAGGGTTTAATACTGGGCTTCGGGTTGAGCGGGGAGGAGTGGAAGGGGGAGAGTCTTAGGGCTCAGGTTTGGGAACTTTGATTTGAGGGTTGGGTCTTTGGGTCTTTCCATCCAAAAAACCTTACTATACTATATTGCATTATACCAAAATAAATTTTACTATGTTATACTATATTGTACTAGATTCTACTATGTTATACGCAGAAGCCCTTCGCTCGCATCACTGGAAGCTTCGACTCATCGTGGGACTACAAGGGCTTAGGGTCTAGGGCCTTGGGGTGTTGTTGTTGTTGTTGTTGTTTTTTGGGGGGGGGGTGTTAGTTTTTGCTTTTTTTTNGGGGGGTGTTAGGGTTTAGAGTTTAGGGATCATAGGACTACGACGAGGTTGGCCCTTCAAAGCCTCAGGAAAGATAGTCGTAAGTACGATCCTCTTAAGGCCAATAATGGAAAACATGAAAATTCCAAGCCCTAGGAGCCCAGTTGTCCCATAAACCCTATATGGGAGTTTCCGAAAATAGGGGGACCCTAATATAGTACTGTAAATGGTACGGTATTATCCTTATGATAAGGACCCCGAAATAAGGTACCCCCAATTTTCGGAAACCCCTATATATTTCTTATGGTACCCTTAGGCCTGGGCTGGTAGGGAAGCTTCGCCTGGAAGGCTCGGTGAGTCGATACTGTAAGGGTTCTGCACAGGGCACCGCAGAGGGATGACGATGGTGCTGGTGAGCGCGAGGGTGTGAAGAAAGAGGGAGCAGGAGCGGGAGCAGGAGGAGGACGGGCATCAACTATGGGGAAGAATATGGCTCAGCGAGACGTGGCTCATGCTGCTACGGATGATGATGGTGCAGATTAGGAGGGCGAAGAGAGGGAGCAGCACATGAAGGAGGAGCAGGAACATCACTCAGTGATACGACTCTCTCTGACCATGATGATTGTCGCAATGATGTTGGTTTTGCTTGCTTTGCATCTGCTGACTCAAAGGACATGTCATCTGAATATCATGAACCTTGACGGTCCTCACAGGGAGATTCTCAAACCCTGCTTCCTCGATGTACCCTAAGAACCTTGAATCCCTCGCAACGCCTCCGAACACATCAAACAAGACCCCAAGCCGTGAACCCTCAATAATCAAGCCTCGCATATCCCTGAACCTTAACCCGAAACCCGCTAAACTCCCATGATCCTAAGCATTGGACCACCTGAGGATGCTCACGAACTGCGCGAAGTTCACTTGTGCTATCTTGGCAGGTTCGCCGCAGGGAACTGTTTTTAGGCTGGACGCCTAGGTTTGGGGGTGTGGGGTGTAATGCAGGGTCAGGGTATTGTTAGGGCTGACACATCAGGCACTCGCTTCAGGGCTTCGAGTTGGGTTCAAGCTGTGTGCTTAGACACACACACACACAGAGACACACATATGTACATATACATATACTATACATATGTATATACATACTATACACACACACCTATCCAGTGCTTTTGGAGCTACATGCATGAGCATTTTATGGCTTGGGATTTCGGGCCTTAGTTGTTTGGAGCTCGCGAAAAGCACCCTGCACAAAGGAGCCGTCAAAGAGCGGTTTAGGGTTTAGGGGTTTAGGGGTTTTCCAAAATATGCGAAAAGGAGTCCAAGGAAGATTAAGTGAACCGTCAAGCTCTCCAACGCTCCATAAGCACAATTTAGACTATTTGGATGAGGAGTAGCCGAAACGGATACCAGCCCGATGAAAACCTAAGCCATATGTATTACATAGCCTGTGGATGTTTCGGATATTTAGACCGTCAGGCAGGGAAGTCGAAGCTTTACAAATCAGAACAATCATCGCCGTGGCCATCACCATCCTCGTCGTACTCATCCCAATTACTGCAGTTCGGTTGGAATGATGGCGTGCAATGCATATCAGACGCAGGTACAGGAGTGCCATGGTTTGCAATTCGCAAGGACAACCGATTGTTTGAAGCCGACCTCAAGATTGTAATGATGAAGTCTTAACTTCGAAATAAAATTGTACCATTATTCGCTGGAAAAGTCTCACGGGACACCATTGCGAACTGCCGGAAGCCCGACAATTATGGGAATCGGCCTCAAGGCAGGAGCCGAAGACTTACGAATAAAACACACCGAAACCTACCATCGGGAGCAATCTTCTTCCAAAAACCCAAACCCAAACTCCTGAGTCTCCTAGGTCAGGTTTTCCTTGCTGGCGACTATGCAAGTTCTGCTTCTGCGCAC
Organism: Symbiodinium sp. clade A Y106; assembly: GCA_003297005.1. Lineage (NCBI taxonomy): Eukaryota > Dinophyceae > Suessiales > Symbiodiniaceae > Symbiodinium > Symbiodinium sp. clade A. The sequence continues at coordinate 7,193 of BGNK01000904.1, forward strand.
AGCTGTTCCGGTGACGTGAACATGCACCTCTCGGGCCCCGGGCCGGTGAAAGCCAGGGATCCCTTTCGCGGAACCCGCAATGGCCCTGTGTCTCCGTAGGCGGTGCAAACCCCTACAGCCCCTGAATAGTTCAACGAGGTTTGTTTGCAGTTTGCTCGCCTGACATTTGTGGGAAGAACCACCGAAGCATCTTGTTAGCATGAGCTTTGACCGCTGCGGTATGATGGAGGAGCTCCTGGCTTCCTGATGCCGGTGGATATAGAGCCAAACTGCTGTCCGAGACGCATTGCACAAATCAAAATAGAAAACGAGAAGACTTGCACAAGCACATGCAAAATCAATGTGAAGCGAAGGAGAACAACATACTATGTAAACACATACCAATGTACATCATCAATGCAGCACTACTAACACTAGTGTATGCGAACATGCAAACACCACGCCGGTCATCGTCGCAGCAAGCTACGCCGAACCCATTTTTCAGCGCTGTCTCGGGCGCACACTGCTGCCACAATCCAGAGCACATTGGCATCATGGCCGTGGACTTAAGCTCACTTGGGAGCTGAGACCTAACGTGATCCGCGCAGCATGTGTAGCTGGCGGATCACGGCTCCTCGGTCACGGAGCCCAGCGGCGCAAATCGCCACGTCGTGACGTGGCGCCTGCGCCGCCTGTCCGCCTCGTCATTGCACGGCAGATTTCGGAATTGTGGAGCTGCGAAGACCAGTAGAGGCAGAAGTACAAGAGGTATGTGTTTTCACGATGTTGTGTCCGATGCTACAATGCACACCAGGAATCGCTATCGTTATTTGTTCTCCCGGCTGCCGGTCTGTGTCTCAGTGAGAATCAAGGACATGTGTTTGGTAAGCCCAAGTTTCAGCAAGGGCTGGAGTGAATGAAACAAGCCTCGGGTTGTACATGCTTGCAAGGCATCGTGCATGAAGGCCCGTCCGAACCCATACCCATCAACTCGGACAAGAAAACCAATATCGATTGAATAGAAATCACAAGACGCCTTGGAATGATGTTCGTAACCGGCATCCGTGATGGCAAGCTTGCTCTTAGCGCCTATCCCTGCCGTAATGCTGCTAAGCCATTGTTCCTTCGAAACCTATCAATCCTCACAAGGAACATCGACAGAACGCCTCCGGCGAGGCCTCTCTGGCTTTTGTGCAGTTTTAAAAGGCTCGAAATGGATTGGACCAATCCGCTTGAACCCTGCGCACTGGAGCTGCCAAGATTGGCAATGACTGTAACACTAAGCTCTCAGTGTTACTTCGTTTCGCTCCGCCCCCCGTCATAAATGCCTAGACACACCGGAAGTCGTACGCCAAGCCTTCTTGGCGGCCTCTGGTAGGAGGCGCCGGACATGATCGGCCGGCCAGCCGAGCGTACCCATCCCTGCAACATGCCAAACACAACGACATGTGGGCGCGGGTGCAGGTGTCAAGGCACGCACGCGGCCCTGTATTTCGCATTGTTTCTCTTCCCGTCTGCTTGCTGCTACAAGCTATGCATTCGCGGGGAGTACTTGCTCCAACGCAGTGGATGCAAGTCCAACACGCGGCTATACTGTGTACATCGCGAACGTCACGGTGTTTCAGACTCGTTTCGTGGAGGAGGCGGGGAGCCCGTCTCCTACGTTGCTGTCTTCAAGACTTGACGAAAGCTTGCGCTAAAGTGTTAGGCATCAGCCATCAGCTGTCTTTCGGGCATTGGAAGCACGTGCAAAGCCACAGGTGGCCTTGCTGGCGCGGCTGCACTGGCACCTGCATTGTAGTTTCGGGCAGAGGTTTGGGCTCCGGGACAGCCCGAACGAAACGCTGAAGGTCTGTCCGTCCTAACACCTGCAGAAGGTTTACCGACTCCGCTGGAAAGCCCCACCATCTGGAAAATGTAGGGTTTCCAACCGTCTCTGGTGGTGTCCACACTACTGATGACCTTAAACATAGGTGGAAGAATGCGACTGTGAACTGACATCAATACTGATAGCCATGCAAATGTTCATAATCGCACCGACACTCGTAGAAATCTGCAAAACTCCAGTACTACGACCGACCGACAAGCATCGAAGCTTCGAGACTTGACACAAGACAGGGCACAGTAAAGGGGACCCCACTATAGAACCCTATAGTAGCCGAAGGTAGGATGCCGCATCAAGAGGATTCCACAGCTCCGAAGACTTTTTCCTCGGATCGGCAGATTTGGGTGGCTGGGTTTTGGAAGAGGCCTCTAGGGCTTTTAATCCTTTCCAAAACGGTCCTTCAAAACCCTAGCAAGCCTTGCGAAATCCTAATTAAACCAGGGGAACCCCACAAAATACCAGCCTCGAGCCAACTCAACGGAAAATTCGCATAACACTTGAGGCCGTGGCAGCGGCAGCAGCTGGGCGGATGTGGCGTGCCGGGTTCCTTAAGCTAGCCATCGCATGCTGTTGCTGAACAAGCTCGTACCCGACGGATTCATTCATGCGCACCCTGGCCTTGCCTGGGCACTTGCAACCAGACTCCGGCATGTGTCACAAGCTCTAACTACAAGGACACATCATTTCTGGCTGGGCTGTCCCGCATTTTTCCACACATCCGATTTTCATCCCACTCGAAGCTCAAGACGAAAGGACCCGCTCGAAGTGCATCAGAGTAGCTGCACCGGGCAAGGAGCGGGCACCTGGAGGAAATCACGACAACAGCGCCAATTTAAGCCACTTATTCAAACGATACACACATGCCCTCACTACGATCGTGCATTGAGGCATCGACGATGGCGAAGGCACGATGTGACGTGAGAGGAGACCTCAGAACTGACGGACTCGTTTGCGGAGGACTCTGAGCTCTGACTCTTACAGATACGACTTGAGAGAAACCTGGCAGAGAAGTTCTCCGAGCGAACCCTTGCCAGCACGAACCGGACTGTCTACACTGGGGAGTACCAACTACCGAGGAGTCCATTCTACAGACGAACTCAGCTATGCAAAGTATGCGTATTTGTATATGTATATGTATATGTATATGTATATGTATAATGTATATGTATATGTATATGTATATGTATATGTATATGTATATGTACACAGAAAGACAGATAGATAGATAGATAGATCGCTTAGATAGATAGGTAGATAGATAGATACATAGACAGAGATCTAGCAACCATAGCGCAGATACTGGAAATGCAAATGCATCGGAGAAGCTGCATGCTGCCTTGGATGTGCAGGCGTCGTATCACCTTCATCTTCAAATGCACATGCGACGGAAGCCGACCCCCTGTCCGGGCATCACTTGATCTCGCAGCACATCGCTGGTTTAGTGACAACTGAATTCTGGCAGCTGACTCATGGCAACTGACAAGTTCAGTGTATTCGGGAACATGGCTCAAGCAACCCCAACCGGAAACCGCCATGAAGGCTTTCCAAATTCAAACTCACAGGCAACAACGTAATTTGATCCAATTATGCAACATCGCTGGCCTGCACGTACGTTGCGGATGCAACCCTTGGTGGATGGGCATGATGGGACCGAACCACCTGCAGCGGGGAGGGATTCTGAAGTTCTGTATCCATTACACGCCCTTCGCCAATGCTCCGAAAAGGGTTGGGAATAGGTTTTAGGGCCCAGGCAAGGATCAAGAACCCAAACACTTGCTGGAAGCTTGACACGTCGGGGACATGCTCATGTTCAGCCTCCATGTACCAGGCAGCCGCGCCGAAAGCATGATGAAGACAAGTGTGATAAGGGGAAGCCAAATCTTAGTTTCGGAAACACGAGACCTAAATGGTAGGATCTTGACTTGAAGGGCCCTGAAAAGGCTGCACCCCTCTTAGAGAGATCCTCGACCCCCTGTATAGATTCCCGAGAAGCCAGGAGAAACTCTGCATAAGAGAACCTCGTGTGAGGCAATATAGGGGTACATCACAGTGAAATTTTATAAGCAGGAAACATAGCATATGCCTAATCAGGGACTAACTAATTCGGGTCTGGAGGCCTTGAGCAAGAAGGCTTCGTGGCACGTGGGTTTTGGCTTCAGGGTTTTGGGCTTCGGCAGCTCGTTTTGCGCTATGCGGGTCGCGGGTTTTAGCGATTGTCGGATTCAACCTTATGGCGCACCCGTCGGACTTCATTAGTTGGCAAACTTCTAGGCGGAAACGGAAAGATTGCCTAGCGACTCGAAGTGGCAATGCTTAGGTGGTAGTGCTTTCTTTTCAGGAACCGCGACCAGACGGAGACGGCGACGAGGAGCACTGCAAGAAGTGCCTTCTTTTTCAGGAACCGCGACCAGACGGAGACGGCGACGAGGAGCACTGCAAGAAGACTGGCAAAAGGACTAGCTTCAATGGAACCGGCACATGGTACGCAATCGCTGCAACCAACTGCAGAAAATCTTCATCTACTCGCCGTGACCCGTTTCAACCCTAAGCCCGTTTGGAAAGGGAGCCGCTTCATGGATCTCGAAGCCCCCTCCAAAAACCTCAGAAGACAAGCAGTCGGTTTTTTGGTCGCAGCCCAATCAACAACTATTTGTCAATGTGACTTAAAAACGAAAGCCAAAATGAATAATGTTATGTAAATAGCAATGTTTATGTCAATGTCAACACCAGTGTACATAAATTCAAAGTTCAAACATGGACAAAGCTAAATAAAAATGTCAATATTGATAATTAAGATTCCGGTGTATATCCGTATACATATACTTATACATATTTATACATAAGAAAATATGTATATATGTGTATATCTGGGCTCGTTTACCCATATGTATGCCAACCTGATCATTGACCTGACTCAGTCTCTCGCTCTTTCCTTCTCTCCACACCATGCATGATTGAGGACCGCTCACAACGACTACCCCTAAACCCTAAACCCTAAACCGGCACAGCGCCCACAAGTCGAAAGTGGCCCCTGAAACTGAAATCCTGAAGCTTCAACTTCCAAGAAAACGAAGAATCGAAACCGTAGTATAGGGGCCTTAATAATTAGAATAGGGTTTCGGGGCCCATTATACTATAATTACAATAAGGAACCCCCAAAATAGTATAGGTAATTATTGATTTAAACCTTTACAGTAGCTTGTTCAGGTGTTCGGATGCATTTCTCACCTTGCAGCCTGTCCATGGATCACCCGTCCACCCAAACCCCTGAAGCGTGTGCCGACTCGGCCAGAGGTCACTCCAAGAGAGATGTTGGATGGCAGTTCAGTCGCAGAGCGGAACGACTTTTCACCTCTCAGATTTGAATGACGTCATGTTGGGATGCATCCACCGATATGATCCGAAACAAGAAACATGAGGAAACCTAGGGCCCTGGGAGCTTTACACCCGCTCCCCTTTCTGGCCCGAAAGAGCTCTCAGCCCAAAGCCAAGAGGAACTCCATGAAGCTGAGCTTGTGATCACCTCGCATCTTGCACATGGCACTAGTAGCTGGGTGAGGGAGTTAATATAGGGCCTTATAATGATGAGAATCGATAACCCTAGTAGGCAACCGCAAGACGAGGAGTCCTAACACCTGCGAGTCCAGACGTGGCCAATCCTTTTCTTCAGCTCGCGCAGCAGCACATTCTACACTGCTTCATGCTTCATGCGTACGACATGAACAACGCCACCATGGATTTTGCTACTTCGCAGTGGCAAAGGCCCCGACCATTCTGGTCATACGCCGCAATAACGGCATCTGCCTGCAAAGAGGCCCAAACGCCGTTACTCTTACCCATGGGCAATTGGCTGGAGAAGATACATGAGCCAGGTGTCTGCTAAATGCACCAGTCTGAAGTACAGCTCCGGGTCAAGATATATGGCACTATTAAAAGAAGAAAATTGAAGAGTCACCTAATGCGCACGTCTTCCAACACAGGCCACGGAGACCTTCTCCAATGACGCGTCGCCTTGGTGCCAGGGTCATGTAGTCACTATGCGCGGCTTGCCTGATCTCCATGCAACACAGAGTTGAAGTCCACTCTATCTACCCTGGAAGTGCTCGTCTGAAGGTCTCCGCCAACTAGAGGAAGCAACCCAGCCTGCTAAGTCTAAGTATAACGATTGCTGCCCGATTCATCCCACCTAGGATTCGACAAAAACCCTCTGGTTTCGTGTGTAGAAAACATCACTCCCCAAGCAACCTCTAGAGCAGCAGGATGCGACGAAATCCGCTCTGTTCGGCCAAAAACCTCCTAACGCATTCAAGGAGTGACAGTGTGCTGCCTAGCGACCGCCGTTATCCTTCAACATATCGACGATCTCGTCACGGGTGAGATAGCCGCTCTCATCCTTGTCGTACTTCTTGAACTCCTCCTGCCGCGAAATGGAGGCACAACGCTGCATGTACACATACGTAGCTCCTCGCGACAACGTCGGCTCTCAGGCACGCGAATTGAGCTTGTTTGTGAGTATGGGAGTTTCCAAAAATATGGGACCCCAAAATAAAGTACCCCTAATCTTCGGAAACTCCCATATTGATCGCAAGACACTTGAACTGGAGAGCTGCTCCTTGGCTGCTGCTTGGTCGGGACTCTGCTGGCCCAACAAGCCGCTGAGCTTCTTGATGCCATCGTGCTTGTCAACGTGAACATCAGCATCTGCAACTTCCGGGATGCCTCTGCTGTTCGACTTTGCCTGTGCGAGATTCGTGGCCTGCAACAATGTCACAGCCTCCTCCTCAACTGCCATTGAAGGTGCCAAAACTGATTCATCTTGTTACTGATCAAGCAAAGAAGATGAAAAGTGTTCAAAAACCAACCCATGTTCCGGTGTGTCGCAGGAAGCATCTTCAGCTTGCACCAATGCCACTGCGAGAGCTGCAAGACACGCTGCCCGATGAAGGAACATCCTTTGTGTTCGTGTCGTGCACAGGAAGCGAAGGTACGCGCAGGCAAAGACACACTGACGGTGGATGGCTGCCACATGAACAACATTTTCTGCTGGATGCAGGCAACGAAACGACCAAATATGATGTTGTTCAAGTGTTCACAAGGGCACCGAGCGTTTCTAAAACCCAAAACCCCTGGCATGTGCTGGCTTGACCATCGCATCCTGCGCCAACCCTAAACCCTGAAAGCTAAGATCTAGGTTCTTTTCTCCGAAGCCCAAGGAAGGTCGCGCTGGGGCTCTCCTGCCCGGTGAAATGATAGCGAGGCCGCGAGATCCCGGTAAAGCTGCTGTCGAGGCCTTAATCATTAGAATAGGGCTCCTCAAGGAAACCCTTTTATAAGGCTGTGGTATAGGGGCCTTAATAACTAGAATAGGTTTCCTTTGAAAGTGTTCCACCAGGAGTGCTACAATAAGGCTGTAGTGTATAGGCCTTGGCTCTCTGAAGTAAACCGTAAGGCCTAAAGTAGGGCGTTTGGGGTTTTAGGGTGGTTTAAGTCCCGGGATTTGAGCTTGGGCTTTTGGGTTTAGGCTTTGAGGGTTTCGGGCTGAAGGCCTCAAGCCCCAGCCCTAAAGCTCGGGGATCCGTGTGGGGAAGCAACCTTGATAATCAGAATAGGGTTTGGGGCCCATTATACTATACCATAATAAGGCTTTGTGCTGAACATGAAAAAGCCTCTTAATCGGCGCTCAAAGTAGATATGACTCGAGTTACCTTAATGAGAAACTTACCAAGTCACATCCGTGGCCGAACTGTTGACCGCGTTGCCACGTTCCACTCTGGCCACTGGGATCTTTCGCATGCCACACATTCAAAATGAGCTGCAATGCTCCAAGCTACAATCCAGCCAAATAACTTGCCAACAACTCAACGTCGTTACTTCATATCGATCCATCGGACTGACTTGTGAGTAGGCTCTGCAGAAACCTATTTCCTTCGCCCTCTCAGAATCGATACTTCGGGTCCAGCGTCTGGAACGGCATGCGGGTAGCAACCGGGTCGTACCTGCCATGCAAGACCAGTCAGTAAGCGCTCTGAACCAGAGTATACATGTAAGTGTATGCAAACATGTCTGTTAGATATGCATATACATGTGTGTATGGTCGTATAGGTATACATGTGCATACACACATACAAATGCACCTACATTGGGACCTACATTTTCATATATTCATTTACAGTTACATATCGGTTACATACACATACACACATACATACATACATACATACATGCATATACATACGTAAATACATACATATATACGTATATACACATACATACATACATACATACTTACATATACATACGTAAATACATACATATATACATATATACATATATACATATATACATATATACATATATACATATACACATATATACATATATACATTTCTACATTTCTACATATATACATATATACATATATACATATATACATATATAAATATATACATCTATACATATATACATATATACATATATACATATACATACGTAAATACATACATATATATATATACATATATACATATATACATATATACGTATATACATATATACATATATACATATATACATATTTACATACACATACACATACACACAAACGTAATTAAGCTTATAAACATACATACATATATATATATATATATATATATACATGCACATATTCAGATGTGTATGCAAAAGCATGTGCAGGAGCCTCTGCAACAAATACATATACACATGCATATACGTGCACATGTACATATGCATGCATGCATGCATCAATGCATACACACATACGTGAATACATGCGTTTACATGCGCACATGCATACATACATACCCATATACACACAAACGTATATACATATAAACATATATATATGCGTGTGTGTGTGTACATCTGTCTATCTGTCTATCTGTCCGCCTGCCTGCCTGTCTGCCTGTCTGCCTGCCTGCTTGTCTCTGTGTCTGTTTGTGCATATGTATAGATGTATGTCTGTATGTACGCATGTACGTATGCAAGTACGTAGGTACGTATGCAGGTAGACAGGCAGGCAGAGGTAGGTATGTATCAGTATGTCTGTCTGCTCATGTACGCATGTATGTGTCTATGCATGTACATACATACGTACGTACGTATGTATGTATGTATGAGTATGTCGTATGTATGTACGTATGTATGTGTGCATGTACGTATGAGTATGTATGTATGCCTGAATGTAACTATGTCTGGCTGCATGTATGTATGTTTGCGTGCAAGCATGTATGTATGTATGTACGTTGCATTGAGACTTATATCTAATTTTGTGTGTGGGTCTGTGCACATACCTCTTTAGTAGTAGCAGTAGCAGTAGCAGTACTAGTAGTACTAGTACTAGTAGTCGTAGTAGTAGTAGTAGTAGTAGCAGTAGTAGTAGTAGTAGTAGCAGTAGTCGTCGTAGTAGTAGTAGTAGTAAGTGGTGGTGGTAGTCGTAGTAGTAGTAGTAGTAGTAGTTCTTTGATTTGTTCATGCATTGGGGCAAGACAGCACATCCAAGAGGAAAACAAGCAGTGCCAATGTGCCAAGACAAAACACAGACAAACACGCAGACACACACACACACACACACACACGTGCGCGTACACACGATTTAGTCGGAGGCGCGCAGGACCTGGCAAGTAGGTTCTCAGCCATTCTATAGCTTCTACTTAGACCCCTGATCATTGTAGCATTATCTCCGTTTACCGACAACTCATGTCCATACCGCAGAAGCGTGAACCCTGACATAGACGCCCAGTTGTAAGTAGGATCAAACTCCTATTGTACGGACCCCCGAAGATCATGACCAAACAAGGCAGGCTTGCTCTGCGGACAGGGAGGCCACATAGTGAGCCTGATTTGTCTCCTCCTGCTCCTTGAAGAAGAGCATCTGCTTCTCCTCGTAGTTTCGTGGCAGCTAGGTTTAGGGGTGCCACTGCTATAGATGCAAAATCTAGGTGGCACCCCGAGTCGATAACAGTGAAGCAGCAAAAGACTTACCTTTGGTTAGTAGGGAATGGAGGAATGGGGTACAATTATAGCTACTATTACTACCATTCCTCCATTCCCTACTAACCAAAGGTAAGAAGACACCAAGACTCTGACTAAGAAGTGTCATATGATGTTTTCACCATCCCGGGCTGCTCTACTTTATGCTCCACTTAAGGGAAAGTCTTCATACTCTCAAGCTACTCCCAAGCAGCTTCACATGATAGTCGAACCGTTGCAAGCTTCAGCGATGAATTCTGAATTCCCCTGAACCCTAAACCCTGAAACCCCTCCCACTGAGGCAGAGACATAATAGCGCTTTCGGCTCTGAATCTTGTAGTACCTCACGCCAAGTTGGAAGAGTTTGGGGTTTCGGGGGGAGATTGCTTTTTCGGCTCTGGGAGCCATGAGGCTTTGTGAAGTGGGGGCGGGGTTACTTCGTTGAAGTATCCCACGGATACTGCTCTTTCCCTAGGGATCAACAAAGCCCAAAAGCCTTATATAGTATGGTCTTTGGGCCCCAAAAGCCTTAATATATGAGTCCTTAGATTTGTAGGGTTTAGGACTCTTTGTTCTGAGGGTCCCCTCTTCTCTGAAACTCGCCCAGGGCATTCCGGGAGTGACAGTAGGTGTCAATATGCGGCCGTGGATACGTAGACGGTTTAGAGTTTAGGCTTTCGGATTTAGGGTTTTTTTGCGCTTCGAATTTCGGGCTGAGGCTCTTTGGCTTTCAGGTTAAGGCTTTGAAATTGGAGGGTCGGGGGACTTAGTAACTGTTTATTTTAGGGACTTATAAGTACCATAACCCCAATTAGGGTCCCTTTTAGGGTACTTATAAGTCTACTTACTACCTACTTACTAAGTCCCCNACTTAGTAACTGTTTATTTTAGGGACTTATAAGTACCATAACCCCAATTAGGGTCCCTTTTAGGGTACTTATAAGTCTACTTACTACCTACTTACTAAGTCCCCCGACCCTCCAAGTAATGTAACACCCTAAATTGCAGGATCCTCGGACCCCAGAATAAGGTACCCCCCAATTTTCGTAAACAGCAAGCAACGGAAAATCCCCAGAAGTCGACCCCAAACTCGCAAGCCTTAAGGAGCTCATACAGCGGCCGCAATGATTAGAAGACGGTGTTGGGGTGTAAGGTAGTCCACGAATAACATGAGTAATTTTGGTCTTCTGACTCTATAGTAATCCCGCTGCATCGATATTATCCCAATCCCGAGGCATGGGCTCATGGTCGAAGCACATGATGTTGAAGGTCCGGCCAACCTCAAGAGGCTTCGTGAAAAGAGGCTTTAGGCAAGACTTTGAGACTCTGGGGAAGGGGCTTACTTGGAGGTTCATGGGACTTAGTAAGTACAGATATAAGGGCGGCTATAACTAATTATAAACATAGTTGTCGTAGTTATAAACCATGAAGCTTCAAGTAGACGTTCATGACGCTGGCAGTTGATGCGTGCGAAAGTTTAGGGTTTGCGGGGTTGACAGGCTCGGGCTTCTGGTGAAGGCTGGGTATGGATTTCAACAACTCCAAAACGTGTAGATAGGCCATGCTAGGGCTCTATATTGACCCAAGAAGGGCAACTTTAGCTTATCCCAGATCGGCGCCGTACCAAGCTAAGATTTGCATGTCGGGGAAAGGCGCAATCCGGGAGCTTCTGAGGAACTCGGGACGCGATGTCCATAATATGGGGGGCCTACATAATCAATCTCTGGCCAGCAAATTCATGCACGAGCTATCAATCGTAGCGAACCTTATATTATACAACACACAAGAACGGCAGCAACGACGACGGCAAAGATGCCGGTCATTGGCATGGACGGACCATTTTAGCCCCCGGCATAGACGAGGCCGGAGAGGATCACACCCGCCGCTGCGCCGTAGGCCAGGGAGTAAAGCGGCGTGCCCTTGGGCGATGGAGTTGGAATCGATGCTGTTAAGGTTCGAGCTTATGACTGCGTTTCTTCGCTGACAGAAAGGGAAGATGGGAAAGAGCCCTGAAGGTTTAAGCACCAAGCATCCCAAGTCCACTAGATTGCGGTCATCCCTGAGCAGCCCCTCTACGACCACTCTAACACCGTTGCCAACGGTTCCGAACTTCACTGTCATGACCTGTGATCTTGATATAACGTGAAAACTACCTCTACCAGAATATACAAACACAATTGTGGACGTGCTACCAGAACCAAGGACCCCGAAACACCAAGACACAGCTATCAAGGTGCAAGCTCGGGCGCTAAGTCGCCCCTTCTCGGACCTCATGGAAACTCCATGAGCCCAAATCTAAACCCTAAACCCTAAACCCCAGATTCGTCCGAGCCGCAACCTTGACCTTGCTGAGGGCGAAGGTGCTGGCCCGAGTGAGGAAGGACCTGGGTCCATGTTGGGTTCGTCTTTGTGAGGGTCTTAGGTATACCCTACGGATCTAAGGACTCATATATTAAGGCTTTTGGGCCCAAAAACCATACTATATAAGGCTTCTGGGCTATTTTGATCTCTAGGGTTAGGGGTGCTGAAACTTGGAGGCACAGGCTTTGGATGGCTTAGGGGCATAGGAGATTTGGAGTCAGGAGCCCCGGGCACACCCTTGATTCCCTAGATCGGAAGCCCCAACCCTACTCGGTCCTAACGTGAACCCGAACCCCACAGCGCCGAACACTGAACCTCATCCCCACCAGAACCCTGTACCTGCTAAACCCTGGGCCTACCAGCCACGAAATGTAAACAAAACCTTGGGTACTGCCCCCATACAGTAATAGTCTATAATAGGGCTACTATTGAGGTCCTAATATATCTATATTATGAATATGATTCAACTATTACTGAGTGGGGGCAGTACCCAAACAAAACCCTAAAAGCCTGATCCCTAAGCCCAGCATAAGCCGTAAACACTGGACACCTTCACAACCCTGAGCCCTATAATGAAGCCCAATAAGGTAGGAATATTCCCAGAACATGCGTATGCGTATGTCCCTTCGTGGGTCCCTAAACCCTAAACCCTAAGCCCTAAACCCTACACCCTAAACCCCCTAAGCCCTAAGCCCTCCACCATTTGAGCCCACTCCGAACGGGGCCCGCACGGCTTGGCGGAAGCTTCGATCTGCTCTGCCATGGCTCCTGAAAGTCTGCAGCTTGCTGAGTTCATAAGCCCCAAAAGGGCTCCTAGAAGAGATACTTAGGGTTCAGGGTTTAGGGTTCAGGGTTTAGGGTTTAGGGTTTAGCTGAGTTCATAAGCCCCCAAAAAGTGTACACTTTTAGTTTTGTAGTCGATAATATTATCCCAAAAAGTGTAAAGTGTATCCACTCGGCTACAGGGGCCCTTAGGGGGGTAGGGGGAGGGGGGTAGCGGGCCTTAATGCCCATAATAAGGACTGAAAAAGGCCTGTTTATGGAAGTATAGTCCCCTACCCCCCTCCCCCCCACCCCCCTAAGAAGGATGAGGAGGGTTCTTCTGTTACAAAGAGTTTAGCACAGCCCGAAAGCCTTAACCTGACATCCTCAACCCTTAACCGTACAGCCTCGGTCTTGATTAAGCCCATATCCTCCCTCTGCGCGAGGCTACGCCCCAAGCTCTGCGATGGAACTTCAAGGCGTTGAAGTTGAAGGAAGTCCTCGTCCCAGCAACCCCGAACCTCATTGCAGCTTGCATCCTGAACTCTAGGTCCTGTACCCTCACACACTTCACCCACTGAAACCCGGAATCCTGTCGAAGAAACTCCAACCCTCCCCAACCTGGAGTGACACTTATTGGCATACTAGAGGGGCCTTAATAATTAGAATAGGATTTTGTGGTCCATTATTCCATAATTATAAGAAGGAACCCCCAAAAATAGTATTGGTAATCATTTAGGCCATATCTTCGCCTCCAGTTGCAGCAGCTGCCCAGCAAAGATGGCGGGAGGTCGGCGACTGGTCGCTGCTCTGAGCCCAGAACGACGAATCAAAAAGCTGGTTCCCTTCACAGGGGTCTATAAGGGTTACTAAAAGGGATCTATAAGGGTACTACAGTATAGGGGCCTTAATATTTAGTATAGGGTTTTGGGGGCATTATACTATAATTATGACAAGGAACCCCCAAAAATAGCATTGGTAATTATGCTGATAAACCAATATTGCGGCTAAGAAGTCGCTGTTCACGTGAAATCTGGATTCTGCGCCGGGCAAAGGCTAACAACAACCCTACAGTACGAGCAACCACTTTTGTCGCAGGTCGGCTCTCGCACAAACTCAGGAGGCAGGTGCTGAAGCGAGGTGGCTCTGTGGTGGTACTGCTCGGTCAAACGATTTCAGCAAAGCAGCATGCCAGCACAGGGTCTGCAGAGCTACCAAGCTTCAAGCATGCGACAACCTCCCCTGTGCTCTACCTAGTATCGGTACGTCTCGCGACGCGAAACTCTGTGAGCAGTAAGATCTTTGGCACTGCGTGCATCTCCACCGTTCGCCCGGCTGACTTGAGCTGGGAGCCTCAAAGACCGTTCGGACCACGGTTTAGGGTTTAGGGTTTAGGGTTTCCAAGCTCGCAGCCAAAGCTTCAACGGGGGTCCTCCGCAGCACAAACTGCCCCCAAGACTTGCGAAGCGAATTCTTCGTGCACTTAAAACGAGCCAGGACCTTCCACCAGGTCTCCCAGAGTCACGGTCTTTCGGAACCGCTTCCAAACCAAGGGTGGCGTGAAGCTGCCGTGAAAGCAGCAAAGGAGTCGTAGATGTTCTGGGACGCATTCCAGGACTTGAACCTGTTGGAGCGACTGAACTTCGAGGGTGGGGGCGTGCACCCTCGCATCTAAGATTTCGTCTGGACTTCAGATTTATGTGTGGCCTGCCCGATGCATCGTGTACCACCAGGCCGATTTGAGCAGCGCCTGTAATGAAAACGCCACCACCTCAAGCGTCAAGATCTAGGGCATAAAGTGAAGGAGAAGCTGCTGTCGGTGCATGTGTAACAACTACTTGCACTCTGGTGATTTCATGCTGCCGTTGTTGATTCTGCCACTCTAATTTAAGCTCTTTTCGGGGAGCCCGAGCCCCAGCAGTATTTGCCAAACCTGCCAAGCGTTCCAACTTGAGTTTCATAAGGGTTGTAGCTATTGTTGAAGGAATGGGGGATACCTGTATGTAAAATATGTCTCTGTGTGCGTGCTTGTATATATGCAGACAAACCGCTTAAGCGCTTTATGAAGCCCGTATGAGACCCTTCCAATCAAGTCACTAAACCCTAGAACCTGAACCCTAAACCCCTATAGATCCCTTTAAAGGAGCCCATATAGATCCCTTTAAAGCAACCCATACAGATCCCTAAACCCTAAACCCCTGCGATTACCCTGTTCACCTGTAAAGCCTAGATGCTCATCCCAGGGTCCTAACCCCGATTCGCAAACTAAATACCCTAAAACCTACAGCCCAAAACCAAATCCCAAATCCCGAAATCAAAAAAAAAAACTCTTCAGGCAATAGTGGTAACGTAGGTGCCGTAACAATGAGAATAGGGTTTTCGAATCTTATTACATTATGTCCATAATATGGAACCCCCAATTATCTACGGCCACTTATTAATTATAAGAACAATTCGCAAGAACATCGGAGTGATGGTAATCTGCGAGACACGGCCGAGAGGTCGCGAACCGCCCTCAACGAGGCTGAAATTCTTCTCGTTGTTCGGCCCACGCTCCAGTGCTAGCCTAGCAGTTTTCGGAATCTGGGGTGCTCTAGGGCCCTAGGGCTTGGAGGGCTTTAGGGCTTAGGGTTTAGGGCTTGGGGCTAATAAGGTTTAGGGATAAGGGCTAGAGGAGGTCTAGGATTCAGAGCTCAGGGGTTCAAGACAGGTGAATAATTCGGCCAGGCGGACATGAGGTGCCCGTTTTGTCTGAAGCTCCCATGTAAGCCCCCCACATTTCGGCCCAAGGGCTTGAGGCGCAGACCGATGTTATATGAACGTGCAGACGTGACCAAACAAGAGCAGCTAACCCTGAACCCTAAACCCCTGCCCCCTTTATTTGTGAGAGTAGTGGGTGGCTATGCCCGTCGCGCTTTCCAAGCTGCTTGGAACCCAAACGCCCCCACAACCAAAAGAGCTTTACTGCTGGTCACGGCTTCGGGCTTTCTCGGATATGATGCTCCACGGCAGGGTCTGGATGGCAGGGTTTAGGCTTTAGGGTTTAGGGAGTAGGGTTTAGGCACTTTGGACACATGTGGGTGGTTGTCAAAATTATGGTCCCTTTCTGGGTCCCTATTATAGTACGGCACCTATTATTTAGGGTACTCAAAAAGGGACCTTTTTGTTGACCACTACCCATGTAAGGTTGAGGATAACTCCAGCCTGGTATAGTCCGTTGCAAAGACATCATCGGTCAATGCGGCGTCGCTTTTCCTTGGCTCCAACTTTAACTTTGCTCTTCTTTCGGCGTCAGCATGAAGCAGCCCCGGCCCCAGCAGGTAGTAGTGTGGCATTAACATTAAGGGCTTACAGTTCTAGCCAACCCGTAAAATGCAATGTTTGTAAAACTAACACTCACTGCAGCATGCTACTCTGCTGAATCTATGTGCGTGTGTCTACACCTTCCCGAACCCCACTTCCTAACGCTCTGGGCCAATGCCTGCAACCTCCACTTCCGATTGCCTGCCATGCTGGAAAACCATAGTAATATAATAACATAACAGCATTGTTATAGCGTTATAAAAGTATTACAACAGGGTTATTATAACAGGAATATCATTGTATTAGAATAGTGTTAGAAACAGCAACCCGAGCATCGGCACCAGACGGACGCGGAAGTCCCAGGCGATGCTGAGGCCGTTGGCGGAAGAAGCCTGTTGCCAGCCAAAGGAAATGGTTTTTAGGTGCTTCGGGTTTAGGGTTTAGGGTTAAGGGCTTAGGGCGTAGGTTCCTTTTTTCCTAAAAGCTCTTTTCTTTTTCCGTCGTGCCAAGTGCATCAACATGAGTAGGTGAAGGCCAATACCGATACACCGGCAGGAACATGAATGGTCATCACGATCGACGTTGCTGTGCAACGTCGTTATTGTCAGCATCACCACCACCACCATCGTCATCCTCATCCTCGTCCTCATCCTCATCCGCATCCGCATCTTCCTCATCACCATCTTCTTCTACATCAGCATCATCAACACAGCACGGTCTTAGCATTATCGTCATAGTCTTCAAGTTAATCCTCGCCGTCATCTTCTTTCCACACCGTCATCCTGATGACGATCGGCAGGCAACATCACCAGGTCATGAACATCTTCAGCAGTAGCAGGGAAGCTGCATGACCGCCGTCGCTCACCGTACTGAGGATGTGGGAAGGCCTCCTGGGACGCTCCCTTCGTCCAGTTCCCGTTGTTGTTGAAGAGCGTAATCCACCAACTGCCGCCTTCCTGCGGGTCGGATTCACGGAGACTCCGACGTATACCTCAAACCATTTTAAGGACCCCCTAGCAATCCAAGGTAATATGGGGGCCTGAATAACTCGAATAGGGTTTTGGGCCCACTGTAGTCTAGTTATCATAAGGAAGCCCCAAAATAGTGTTGGCAATTATCTAGGCCCCTAAACTAAATCCTTATGATAGCCCTTATGGTAGCCCTTATAGACCCCTTTAAGAGGATCCCTGTAAAGGAACCCTTAGATAATTATCTAGGCCCCTATATTGCCTATACCAAAATCTTATAAGCCCCTTTAAAGAAACCCTTATAGATCCTTTTAAAGGAGCCCTTATAGGTAAAATAGCATAGGTATTCTACTTCTTGCTTGAAAGGTTTGGAGCCTCTGTCTTCGGGTCGAAAGAGTGGGGATTTGGGCGTTTTGGTGTCTTCGGCTGAGCAGCTAGGGGCTTAAAAAAATTACCTATAAAATTTTTGGGGTGGGTTCCTTTAAAGGGGTCTATGAAGGCTACTGTAAGGGCTATCATAAGGATTTAGTTTAGGGGCCTAAATAGATACCTATACTATTTTGGGGGGTTCCTTGAAAGGGGTCTATAAGGATTCTATAAGGGATCTATAAGGGTATTATACTATAGGGGCCTAAATAATTACCTATACTATTGTGGGGGGGGGGTCCTGTAAAGAGGTCTATAAGGGCTACTATAACGGCTATCATGAGGATTTAGCATAAGTGACCAAAGAAGGAAGGTATGGTAAAGTCCTCTTCGAACCGTTTAGGGTACAGGGCTGACAGGTTGCTCTTAGGGTCTGTTCATCCTTCGGCAGTATGTAATATAGGGGTCTTAATAATTAGAATACGGGTTTTGGGGTATATTATACTATAATCATAATTAGGAACCCCCCCCCCCCCAACGGTAGAGGTAATGATTCAGGCCCCTATATTAGGGGCACCCAAAGGTTCATCCTCATGACTAGGTCATAAGAGCTTTCAAGCATCCTGAGACGTCACACCTTCTGTTACCCGCGATGTAGTTTACGTGCTACCCTGAAAGGCCCGCCTTCGGAATTCTCGGTAATGTAGGGGCCTTAATAATCAGAATAGGGTTCTGGGGCCCATTATACAAAAAAACTATGACTAAGGAACCCCCAAAATAATATATAGGTAATCATTTCGGCTTCTATATAAGAATTAGAATAGGGCTCCCTTTAAAGGGTTCTTACAAAAAGGGTCCTATATTGTCTAGGCCCCTATAGTAGTTGGGTTTAGGGTTCCATGGGTCAAGGATGGGGGCTGGGGCCTGATCTGCCAACTCGGGCCTTCATTCGTCGTGGCCTCCCAAACCCCAAACTCCGACACACCCTTAAGGAACCCTAAGCCCTTAAGGAACCCTAAACCCTAAACCCTAAAGGCCCGAAATTCCTGATGCCCTCATCACTAAATCCTCTAAGTCACTCACGCAGTTGAAATCCTAAACGCTTTTGCAGGAGCTGCGGAACTGAAAATCCAACACCAGTCTGGTGATATTGATGGCTTCAGAGGAATCAAGGAGTCAGGGCGGTTTCGAGCCCTGCTTCAAAACTCAAACTCCTATGTAGGTCAAAAAACAACCTCGACGTAGCCGTCGCTAAGTGCGAGGGATGACACCCTTCGGCACTCGCACGGATCTCCCTGCAGGCCCAGCTGCAGAAAGCGTGGAACCGACTGGCCACGGGCAAAGTCTGCTGCTGTCCAGCGTCGACAATTGCACAGGTCCAGTCTGGCGCCGGCGGCGATCAGAGCCGCGGCGGCCTCGAATTGAGCCGACCTGATGGCCTGCATCAGCGGTGTGCTGCCATGCAAGTGATAGGCCAAAGTCGTCAAAACAGTTGCGCGGCCGAGCTGGTACCGCAAGGACTTCCCTGCCAAGAACAGCCTTCCCAGAGCCTTGCAGTCTCGAGGCAGGTTCATCTGAAAGTCAATGTCAGCACGGAGGCCAATCAACCGCTGCACCAGCTCTGCCGAGCCACCTCGAAATAAAGTGGTCTTCCAGAGTGCTCGTGAAAGGTCCAGCTTGTCTGGGGGACCCTGCACAAGTAGCTCCTCCAAAGCTGCAGAAGATCCGTGACTTGCTGCCATCTGCAAGATAGTGAAGCCAAAGTTGTTCTTGGCCAGTGGCCTAGCACCCGCTGCACACAGGATGCGCACACCTTCCGAACTGTCTGACATGGCCGCCATTTGGACTGCCGGAAAAAGGACACCTTCAAGGTGTGCGCTCGCCGCGAGCAACAGCCGTGTGGCCTCGTGGTGCTTGAAGAACACCGCGAGATCCAAAGCCGACATCCAAGGCGGGAAGCCCAGCATCGGCTCATCCTTCGCCGTGCGCTGGTTCACGCTGGCACGTTTTTCCAGCAGCCCTCTCAGTACCTCCGCACTGCCGGCCAATGCTGCGTAGTGCAGAGGCCACCACCCTGCTCTGTCGGCCTCACCGACACTTCTCAAGCCGTTTTGGTGTAGGAACTCCAGCACCACATCATCACCACCCTCACGACTGGGAAGCAGACCGGTCACTGGCTCGATCTCCAGCCCGCGTAGGTGAACCGTCTGCAGGTTAAGGTGGCGCCGGAATCCGGGCACGTCGCCCACCCGCAAGCAATGAAGCAGCTTTTGGATTAAGATCTGCCGCATCACGGGAGCCAGCTGCTGTCGATCCTCCTCGATCTCGAAGTCGCCTTCCCCAACCGGGCCAGTCGGAAAGGACCACACTGTCCCAACAACTTCAATGGAGGCTTCGCTCTGGATCAGAATCCAAGTGCTCTTTGGCGACAGCTCGCGCGCGGCCCGTTCTAGGCGGCACCACCCCCTGCTGCTCCAGGTCCTTGCTGTGAGGACCTTGCCCTGCAAGGGGCAGTCGACCACCGGACAAAGGGCAAAAAAGAAGTGGCAGTGACTGATGTAGCCAGGTATGCTGCTGATGGCTCTAGCTAAGTGAAGGTGTTCCGTCTCGTCGGATGCTTTGCCTTGACAATGCATCTGCGGGCATGAGAAATAGTCGTACCAGAAATACAGTGTCTGCACCTGGAAATCCTGCAAAGGAAGAGGCTTGGCCGTTTGGACAACGCCTTCTGTAACGAAATCCAGCGAAAGAGCTCCAGAGCTGCTCAGGATGTGTTTCAGGGCATTCTGCAAGGTACGCATCTGCTTGAAATCCGGATCTGGGTGGTCTTTGGAAAGCCACTGATGTGAAACGAAGGCTGCCTTGCCCAAGTCCTCGCTGAAGACGACGAGCTCGCCGTTGGCCTTCAGACGCTCAATGGCTACAAGGCCGCCGGACCCAGGGTGGTAAGACCTCATAATATGGGCCTTAATGAAAAGAATAGGCTTTTGGGGCCCAGTATACTACACTTACTAACAAGGAATCCCCGAAATAGTATTGGTGATTATAAAGGCCCCTATACTAGATCCTTATAGTAGCCCCTATAGTAGCCCTTATAGACCCCTTTAAAGGAACCCCCAAAACTAGTATAAGTAATTCTTAAGCCCCCTTAAAGGAACCCTCATAGATCCTTTTAATGGAGCCCTTATAGGTAATTCTGAAGCCCCCTATAGCACAACGAAGATCAGAGGCTGCGGTATCTTTCCCAGAGGGCGCAATACCCCTTAATTAAGGAATATAGCTTTAATCAGAACATGAATCCCCTTATTGTTTAATAAGGTATATTCCTTAATTAAGGGCTCTCTGGGTTCACGGCAGCACGGCCCAGCTGCCCCGTAGCTGCAGCTCCGGGAATTCGGTGATTGTAAAATACAACCCAGAGCCAGGACCCTCCTTGTACCCTCAAATAGGGGCATATGGTCCCAACTAAGGGGCACTTAGGGTCTAATAGAGGGTCTAGGAGGGTCCAAGTACTCCCTATTATAGGACTTTGGGGCCATTTTGGGGTACCAAAAACCATAAACAAGGACTACTTGGACCCTTTGGGCAAGTTACAAGGTGGCCCTCCTGTGCATGAAAGCAGCTGCCAAGAAGTAACATAAGGTAAAACTTCCAAACGACGATGGGTGTAGGCCGTCCCTAAGGGTCCAAGTAGTCCTAATTTATGGTTTTTGGTACCCCAAAAAGACCCTAAAGTCCTATAATAGGGAGTACTTGTTGCATCACTCCCGTATTTTCCTCCTTGAAAGGGTAGAAAGAAGCCTTGCGGGAGTGAGATGGGTGGTTTTCATGCGAAGACTGTGCAGTCCAGCTCTGGCAGGGGTTGTGCGTAATATAGGGGCCTTAATAATTAGAATAGGGGTTTGGGGTATAATATACTATAGTTATACCAAGGAACCCCCAAAATCATCTAGGTAATTAAGGCCCCTATAGTAAGGCAAATGTATAAAGCCCTTCTATGAAATGTCCTAACATATCCTGACTCCACAGTGCGGCTGCCTTCAACATCTCATGGGGCTCGACCCTCGTCATCTTCAGCAGCACATTCGCAGGTACGGTGTACATGGGGAAGTGCATCGGAGCTGCCTGAGATATCGAAATCCTAACAAACCCAAAGCCCCAAGAACATGAGTCTTCTGCTGACGCACCTAATCGCTGAGGCGAGACTTGCTACGAGTCTACAGGACTTGCGGCGCCCAGCGGCGTCTGCATCATTGGGCAAGGATAGGCCGTAGATCGCGAGCGGCGTCCGGTGCTTTCCGAAGATGCAGGAAGACATGAGCTCAAGTCGCGACGGATGAGGTGCGCAGGATCACAGGAGACCAAGCCTAGCTCTCTGATTCCAGAGTCAGAGCCTGGCCTGGGTCCGAGACACACCTCGAAAGACCGAGTTCATTGAGGCAAACATTGGCAGCAACAGAAAAGACACTGTTTTGGCAATAGTAACATCACAAGCACTACTACTAATAACAACGCCCATACTGACACGAAGACTGATACTTGCGCTCCTATACACGGTATATAATAGTCACTACGTAGCGACACTACACCTGTCTTGTGTTCTATACCATAGTACACTGAATTACATGCTGCTTTGTGGGTAACGATCTTCTGTGTGCTTCCATATTCATGCACACTGCATTCGCGAACTGCAGCCCGGACACTTATTTACTTCACCGGACTTGATTCTACGTGTTGCTTTTGGTGTCCCTGTAACGACGGATGGTATACGATGTGCGAACTACGGTACACCGCAGTATCGTACTAGGCCGAACAAGTTTTGAATGCTCGAGACATTCGTCCTTCTGGTACGGGTAGACATTGTGGACGCCGTCCCAACCCGTCACATCTTGAGCCATGCCGAACTTGTGCGGGGGCGTCATCGGAGCCGTTTCGCCAGGCACCGTCCGCGAAGACTCCCCATAGCCTGGCATGCCGAACTGCTGCAGGATTTCGCCGCCCCCATCGGCGCTCTTGTGGGTGAACGGGTCCTGAAGCATCCATTCTTTTCGCACTCTTAAACATAGGCCCACAGGCCACAGCTGTGACACATGGAACAACCGTCACTTCACTTCATTGGGTCCTTCAGCAGGACAGCGGCATTCAGGAAGTACGTGGTGAAGGCGAGGACTGCGGTGTCTCCGGCGATGAACCGGGTGACACCGTTGAGGTGCCATTGTTGGGTGAAGGCCGGATTATCCCGGTTACGTGTTTTGTTGCTCACGTTCTTGAATGGAATTTTGTAGATCGTCTCGCTGCTCTCGCTTGAAAAAGTTCCCAGGCTATCGTAGATGGAAAAGTAATCTTCTCCGTCGGCCGTCTTCCTTAAAGTCCTACCATCCTCCAGATTCAGCACAATGAATGCATCCAGAAATACGCCTCCGAAGTTGTTGTCAGTCTGCCTCTCCTTGTATTGAACACAGATGATTGCATGTAGGACTCCCTCAAACTCTTCTAGGAAGAAGGTGTGCGTGGGCGCCACAAAGACCAGTGGCTTCTTGCTGAGGGCCCTTTCTGCGGCAGCCAGGATATTGATGTCCTCGTACTTGGCATCGCCATAGCTCGAATCCCATACCTGAGCTCTGCGACAGTTATAGTTATGATGGTCAGCATGAACTAGTTGACTCCGCACTCTGCCTAGACAATCCCAACCCGAAACACGATGCCAAAAACCCTGAACTCCAAACCCGAAAAGAAGCGTAATGTAGGTCAAAATAGTAGGGTTCATAAAAGGAACCCTGGTAAAGGCCCAAGGTTTCTTAATCAGGTTCCTACATTATCCTCTACAAGGCGCTCGCAGGTAGTCTGCACAGCAACCTCCAGTCAGATGCTTCGGGTGGCCAGCCTCACATCGATGTACTTACCTTTGAATAGTAGGGAATGGAGGAATGGGGTACAATTATAGCTACTATTACTACCATTCTTCCATTCCCTACTAACCAAAGGTAGGTGCAGAGCCAGCAATTGGCATCAAACAAGCCCGAAGTAACTCACGTGATTGCACCATTGGACAATAATTCTGGCACTACTACAATGATCAATAACCCAACAGTGTCGGTCTGTGCAGTAATCGTCTAATCACGCTGGAAAGCACCATGACGAGCAATGTGGGCACATGGCTAAACGAGAGAACGAGAGTTAGTAACGAGAGTTGTAATTCAACCAGCCGGATGAACTTTGTGCTGTCAACGGCTGCCATGATCGGGACTTTCAGTTCTCTTGAACAACCGATGCGCGCGATATTGTCGTACGTACTGACTACTTTCTGTTTTGCAGGGAGCACCGCGAAAAAGTATGCGTCAATTCCGCACACGACCATGCCATCCACTCAAGCTTCCAACACAGGAGCCTGAACAGCTAGGACAATAGGGTCATGGGGTAGAGCAAGACCCTAGAAGACCAATCCCCGCCACTGCACCGGGTTCACATAAGGGCCTGAATCATCGGAAAATGTAGAGTATACTTTCGAAAGACCCCAAGGAGTGCTCTTACAACATCGCTAATTAGAAGACGAGTCTTTGAATAGTATTTCAACAGTCTTTCAGTCTTATTCTTGCCACCCCCGCCACCGCACCTTGTAAGTGGTGACCAAGCCGTAGAGTTTCCCCTCCTGGGCTCGTCTTAGTACAAAGCCCTTCAGCCATGGCAGCGGAAAGCCGAATTCCCTCAAAAAACCGGTAAAGGAGCCTTGTAGAACCCTGAACCCTAAAGCCTGAATTTCCTGAAGAGCCTCAAAAAAAACCTGTCAAAAGAGCCTTGTAGGAGCCTGAATATAGAATCAGAGACATATTTGGAACCCCTACAAGAGTATGGGTAATTATTTACGCCGCTATATTAGGATTTATAGCTATATTAGGATTTATACTATACTTATTTTAAACTCTAATTCTAATAAGGAACCCCCAAAACCCTAGTCTAACTATTAAGGCCCCTACATTAACCCCGAGTTCCCTTTAACGGAACCCGTATAGATCCCTGCAAAGGAACCCTTTTCGATCCCCCCAAGTTCCTTTTGTAGGGACAAGTCGCCCTCCGGAAGGTCGGATGAAGCTTGGCAGCCAAGGCGAAGTTATGCACCCCCAGAGTCATTGTGTCCAACTTGCCTTGGTGTTTTCAGAGCTAGGGGGGCTTTAAAAGGGCTTAAGATAAGGGCCTTAATGATTAGACTAGGGTTTGGGGTCCATTATGCTACGGTTACAATGAGCAACCACCAAAATAGTATTGGTAATTATTTAGGCTATATTAGGGCTTAGGGCTTCGGGTTGTAGCGGCTAGAATTCTGCCTTTGGTTCATGACTTCATAACATCATGGGGACCCTGCGGGGGTAGGGGGGGAGAGCGGTAGGGGACTATACCCCCTAAAACAGGCCTCACTAGGTGATTACGGGCATTAAGGCCCCCTACCCCCCCTCCCCCTACCCCCCCAAGGGGTCCCTATGATAACATGGCTGCCTTATGCCAAGATGCTTAACTCAGCCTTTCGCAACCCAACCAATGGGGGGGGGGTTGAACAACTCATCTCCAGGGGCTCCCAAAACCCTTCAAGTAAGGAATTTACCCTTAAAACATATGGGAGTTTCCAAATATAGGTGACCCTTATATGGTACCCAAAATAGAAGGATCCTTATTATAAGGACCCCAAAATAAGGTACCCCTAATTTTCGGAAACTCCCATAGTAGGGATCCTAACATATTTTTATTCTTGTCTTATTTATAGATCACTTTAAGGATCCCTTTAAGGAGCCTTTCTTAAGAACCCTTCAAGGGTTTGTTCCTGACTTCAGGGGTTTTGGAGGCTCTGGGTCTGAGTGGCCCAGGGCAGGCGAACCCTCGGCTTCTTCCCAGGAGACGTCATCGATGGAGGTGAATGGCCTTTTCCTGGGTTCTTGCTAAGGAAGTTAAGTTAAGTTACCATACTAGGGATTTCCTGGGTTCTTGTTAAGGAATTTGGTTTAAGTTACCATAATAGGGATTTCCTCAATTCTTGTTGAGGAATAGGGATCTATAGGAAATAGCATGGTTTCCTCATTATGGTAACTTAAATTCAATCCTTTAACAAGAACCCAGTTTCGGATAGGTCAACTTCACCCACCGGAGTGGCTGGTCGTTGAAGCGATACGGACACTCAATGTCCGTGTTATTCAGAGCGCATGGGTTGGCCAACGGAAGGGCCACGAACTCCTTGGCATAATCACGGCGGTCATTTTGCGGAGGCGTCTGGAGCAAAGATGGCCCATCCTGTCCAACATCTTCGGAACTCTCACAGAGCTGCCCGACTAGGCATTTCGAGGCATGCAAGCAAAGGAAAAGGCTTGCAAAGCCAGTAGAGACCTGGCAAAACTGCATCGGATGAAGGGCAGAGGATGGGTGGCCCGGCACTCTTCAAGGCTGTGCTTTCGACCACAATGGCTGGCGCAGAAATTATCACTAGCATGGGGGTGGGGGTCTTATTCTAGGCTAGATTATAGTATGAGTATGATCATAACCCTGAGGAATAATATTGCCGCAACTATGTTATTCATCTTGGCTTTGTCAGTGGTGGCAGGTGCGATGCTGCTGCCAGCTGCTGCTGCTCCCTTTAAGCTTACCGTCTGTATGCTCGTAGTCACGACTGTCAGCGTTGCGCTTCTCATCACTCTCGTGAAAGCCCGTATCGCTGTTCTTATCACCATCACTGTGCTGACATGATGTCGCAAATTCAACTGCCTCTCCAACATTGAAGTGACGGTTAAGACTCAACAGTGGTACTAATTGTTATTGTTATTGTGTGATCATGATCAAGGTCATCATCATCATCATCAAGAATCTGCTTGTCTCGGATGCCTTGTACTTATGTCGACGGCATCTGATGCCATGCATTTCGAGCAATGGGCTGGGTGAGTTAGGGTCAGCTGAAGGCAATGCACGAGCTTGGTGGAAACTTTTTCGCTTCTGACCCTGACAACTCTAGACGCATCTAAACTAAAGCCTTGTTCGAACTCTGAGGCCGATAAGACGAAGGACACACTCATGAGCAGAGTATTGTGGGATCTCCCAATGTGATGCTGCACACCACAGACACCAGAAAGTACCTGCAACTTCGGCTGTGGGATAGCGCACCAATTTTTAATTTGCTTCCCTGGCTGCAGGAGGATGGCTCGCCGGCTTCGAGAGCTAGGATGCCAACGACGAGAGGATCTTCCATTGTTGTCAGGGCAGCTAGGTAGAAGTAGCCAGGCTTACTGATTCGATTCACCGATTCATTCATTGATTCTATCTATGAGAGGATCATCTACTGTGTCCACCAGTCCTAGAAGCAGCCGTTGGATTGCTCGAGCGTTCACATTCCTGCACTTGTTTAGAGGTTAGGGTAGGGTTTAGGGTTTAGGGTCTAGGGTATCCAAACATCTGTTCGCTCGTTGTTCCATTCACTCAGACGTTTGCGGGGTCGGCTGCGGTGGGCGGGGGGCTGGTGGGGAGTTTGGCTATGATGATTTTCATTCTTGTAAGTTTGAGAGTTGTAGAGGGAAACTCACGAATAAAGAGTCAAGCAGCGGCCAACCTCCTCCTCCGTCGGACAAGAATATCGAGCTACACTTGCCGCTGTTTTCAGGGCCAGGAAAGTGAGCCAATGGCTGATTTTGGGCACTGCTTGGCTGGAGGCTAAGGGCTCTTGGAGTTTTGTGTGCTGTGGCCCATGGGTTACGCTGGAGCTCGGGTGTGGGAATCTGGCCTCTTAGGCAAACAGGGGTCAAGTCCAGCTCCATTACGAATCCAAAGCACTTCAATGCAAGAGAAGTTGTGTGCCCTTCGGTCGAGCTCGCCTCGATATTAAACGCCTCGCAAGCGGCAGCATCCGAACGCTGGCCCCGTGCAGACCAAGATCTCTCAAGCTATTCCAGCACTCCATTTCCGAACGCCTGAACTAAATCGCAAGGCTGAGATCAGCATAAGATCCACGCACATGAAGCGTGAAAATCAGCGTGAAGTAGTTGAACGGACACATGTTTGACTCCTGATGTACAAGATTTGAGTTCATCACCGCCATCAACCTCATTCCGGCCATCACCACCATGTCCATGACTCATGGCCATCACCTGCACCACGATCACCAGCATCCTCACACTCATCTGGAAACGAAATCCCCCACAAACAGACTCATGAACACACACACACACACACAACCTGGCCAAAGGTAGACTGTGTCTGTGGCAATCGTAGCAACACTGGCTGATAACAGCTGCAGTACTAGATTACTAGAACATGTAGTCGAAGAGTACAAGATTCAGAACAACCAACACCAGCTGTCAGAGAGCAATACAAGGCAAGTTCATACCAACACCGTTCACAGCGACAGCAGGAGGACAAACACGCGAACAGCTAACACATACAAGGCTGAAGAAAAACCTTTTCGATAGCATGATAGCGACAGAAAAAGAAGCTGCAGGTACCTAAAACCGAAACTGCACTTTCCCGAAAATCTTCTAGTTGCCGAGCTCGTCTTCAGCACGGTGCTACGCAAAGAACTACTGCTTGTAAGCTCAAACCCTCAAACCCTCTAGCCCCTAAAGCCTTGAACCCCAAACCCTTAACCCCTCCCCAGACAACCCTGAACCTCATAGACACCCTTAATTAATTAGACTCCCTTGTATGCAAAAAGCGAAAACCTGAGAAGAGGCACTGCGAGGCTCTAAGATGGCCAACTCTCGGAGTGGCCTTGGGAGGTTTTCCAGGCCGCAACGTTTCTTGCGGGCCCGTGGTGAAACAGGGCCAGACCTAACTAGGGTTGATGGTCAAAATCCTGCATTACCCATTATAAGGAATATACCATAATTCCCATAGTTTAGGGTCCTTAGGGTCATGCAGGATTTTGTCCATCAACAGTAGGGTTTAGGGTTCAGGGTTTAGGGTTCAGGATTAGGGTTCTGGCTTACAGTAGAAACTCTTAGAAGGCTTCGTAACGGTGCTCCGACCTTCCCCAAAGCAGGGTCCAGGGTTTCGGGGAGGGGCCTGATAGGCAGAAGAAGGGTTCTTTAAAAAGTTGCAGTATGCTCGTACTAAGGACCATAAGCGAATACCATCCATCGCTACTAATTCCGACCCCTGTATCAGGCTCTAGGGGCACAGTGCGACGACGAATTGCTCGTGTTGTTGGTTTCGGTGCATGCCTTCGCTCGGATCGGTTATAGCTTTGGCTGAAAAGCACCTAAACCCTAAACCCTAAACCCCTAAACCCTAGTTGTATCCGGCTTCTGGGGCGTTCTTGTCCAGGAAAGTCGTAGATGCATTAGGGGCCGGTTTAGTATTTCAAGTTGCCCGCTAGTAAGCATGGGATTCCTGTTGCAGTGGAGGAAGACATGTAACTTGGAACTGTGGACAGGCAGCTTTTGTTGCCAGCGCAAAGAACTGCAATCTGGAGCTATGGATTAATCCCGACTCTGGCCACGAGAAGCTACCTTCGCGTGATCCATGATACCAGAAGTACAGCCGATCATGTGGGCGCAGGTGCGGGTGCAGGCGCTTCGTCCCTGGCCAGCACATTCTACTTGCAGGATCATGGGACTTAGTAAGTACAGTTATAAGTACCTTAACCGGGGATATAACTAGTTGCAACTAGTTATATGTATAGTTAAACCCCATTTATAACTCTAGTTACTATCTCCCATGACCCTCCAAGTAGCTCTGTGGTCTACGGCGCTGGACCTAAGGAGGCGAAACACAAATGGCTCTAAGCAGCATCGAAGTAGACCTGTCTTTAGGATTGAGGACCGGTAGGGACGATACCAGTAAGAAACCACTGCCAAGTGTCGCAGATAACTGTTCTCCGAGGCATCTGTTCAGATCCAGGCAAAAGGCCGGCACTGATCTCCAAGACCCGACAAGCCAAATCCCTAAACTTGCAGCGGGGCCTAATTTCACACGACTGACAAGCATAATAAGAAGACTCAGGAGAAGAGAATGAGAAAAGTAACAATAAGAGGAAGAGTAATACGAAAAGTAGCTTTGATAGGTACTACTAACGACGGTAATGGTAGTGGCTAATTGTTTGGAAAATACTGAACTTTTGAGTGTGATGATAACAGGATGACCATGACGGTAAGAGCATTCCCCGCTTTCAAATCGAGACCGGACCTCCTTGGCGTAGGGGCTACCAGCGGCCTCCCGAAAAAGGGTATTTCCGACGGCTCCGCGCTTCATTGCACGAGTTTGGGGCTTTGGGCTGAGGGTATAGGGGAAGTACCCAGAGAGCCCAATACCCCTTAATTAAGGAATTTACCTTGAATCATAAGGGGGTTCATATTATGATTTAAGCTATATTCCTTCATTAAGGGATATTGGGCTCTCTGGGTTCCGGGTTCGGGCTTGAGGGTCTTGACGGGTTTCTCAGGGGCATAATGTGACACTTGGTTGCACTACGAAACAAGATTTCCTGCTGACAAGCTCCGTGCAGGAGCCTTAACTGACCGCACTTGTCCGGTATCCGCGGGAACTAAAGGTTAATCTTTCGGGGTATATTGGGATCAGATAGGAATATTGTACCCCCAGAAAGGCTAAATGCTACCTTCTCTACGACTTGGTGACTTTGAAAAAACCGAAGCACACGCTCCAGACAAGGTCCGAACCTCTGCCCTACGCGAAACACCCAGAGAACCCAATACCCCTTTATTAAGGAATATAGCTTAAATCATAATATGAATCCCCTAATGATTTAAGGCATATTCCTTAATTAAGGGGTATTGGGCTCTCTGGGCATGCAGACCTGAATAGGTCGACGTGGAGAAAGGACACAACCTGGAATCCATGCCACGGTTCACCCTGCACCCTATAGGTTGTGATCTACTACCGGAGCCTTGATGATAAGACCAAGATTTTGGAGTATCCCATCGTGTAATTACTATAATTATGAGCAGGAGCCGTGAGGAAGAATCTTCGGCATCTTTACCATCTCTCTTGGGAGGCTCTTTTTGAAGACCCGGCGAGGGAATGTCGAGAGTCAGGCCTCTTGCAGGTGTCCGTCAGCTCGCCATATTTCACCGCGAAGATCTCGTAATCCTGTGATTGAGGCTGAGGGTTCAGGGCTTGGGGCTTGAAAAGTGTTCAAGTTTAGGACTTAGTGTGGGTTCATGGCTCCGAAGTGCTTACACAGCTACCTTCCAACATCGAGGGTCTA
This sequence comes from Symbiodinium sp. clade A Y106, assembly GCA_003297005.1. Classification (NCBI taxonomy): domain Eukaryota; class Dinophyceae; order Suessiales; family Symbiodiniaceae; genus Symbiodinium; species Symbiodinium sp. clade A. The sequence continues at coordinate 37,995 of BGNK01000904.1, forward strand.
GTAAGGCTTAAGGTCCGACTAATTGCTGCTACTGCAAACCCTACTACTTACGCACTTGGACCCTTAAGGAAAACCGTATGTTTCCGCGCCTTCCGAACCCTAAACCCTGAAACCTCAACCTCCAATCCTTTTAGCTTTAAGCCTCAGCCCTCAACCCTAAACCCTCAACCCACAGAGCCCAATCCCCCTTACTTAAGGAATATAGCCTAAATCATAATATGAAGCCCCTAATGATTTAAGGTATATTCCTTAATTAAGGGGTATTGGGCTCTCTGGGAACTCTAAACCTCTATGTGTTCCTCTAAGAGTTGCACTAAAAGGATCTAAAAGGGTTCCTTTTCGGGTTGCTCTCAGGGCTCCTCTAAGAGTTCTTGTAGGGGCTCCTCTATATAAGGCAGGGCTCCTGGATCCTTAAAGGGATCTATAAGGGATCCTTAGGGGGTTCTATAAGGGATCCTTAAAAGGGTTCCTGTAAGGGTACCTTTCAGAAAACTGAGTTCTTGTTAAGGGACTTCACTTAACTTGCCATTGCAAGGAAACCATCTTATTTGCTATAGATTCCTATTATGGTAACTTAAATTAAGTTTCTTAACCCCTGACCCTTGTATAGATCCCTGAATGGAACCCTAAATTATAGTAACTTAAATAAAATTCCTTAACAAGAACACAGGCTACACTGTCAGGGAACCCTTATAGATCCCGTTGAAGGAACCCTCATAGATCCCTAGAAAGGAACCCTTGGTAGATCCCTCTAAACTCTTTCGCTTCGGGCCTCCACCGAGCGGGGAAGGTCCAAGGTCTGGTAGGGCACCTTCCACCCAGAGCACCCAAGATCCCTTTTTTAAGGAATATAGCTTAAATCATATTAGGGATCCTGTTATGATCTTAGGTATACTCCTTAATTAAGGGGCTGAAATCATAATATGAATCCCCGTATTATTTAAGGTATATTCCTGAATTACGGGGTATTGGGCTCTCTGGGCAGGAGCTTCGAATCTCGGGGCTCTGGGAGATTTTGAGGTTTAAGGGGGGTTTTAGGGGGTTTAGGGAGTTTAGGGGGTTTAGGGGGTTTAGGGGGTTTAGGGGGTTTTGGGAGTTTAGGGGGTTTTGGGGGTTTAGGGGTTTAGAGATTTTGGGGGTTTAGGGTTTAGGGTTCAGAAGTGTATTCGGACAGAGGTTCATCAGGGTTCCAAGGTGCTGCTTAGGGACTTAGAGGATTCAATGATTCAATAGGCCTCCAGATTAATGTAGGAACCTGATTAAGAAACCTTGGGCCTTTACTAGGGTTCCTTATATGAATCCTACTATTTTGGTGTTATAGGCCCAGGGTTTCTTAATCAGGTCCCTACATTATTTCGGTTCACAATGTGTTTCGGCTTTGATTTGCTGGGCAGGGCAGTCGAGTAGGGGGGTACTGAAGCCGAACTTAACAACAAACTAAGGATGTTGTTGGACTGGTTGGAAGAGCCCGGACACTTAACTCCAAGTGGACTCCAGCTCCACACTATGGTCCAGTATGACAGCTTCAGAAAATCACAAAGCCTAATGAAACCCGAAACCCTGAAACCCCGAACCCTTTAACGCCAAAACCCTGGAACCCTAAACTCTCAAACCCCAAACCTTCCTCCTTTACTTCGGGCCTGCGGCACCGGGGGCGGCTCGGCTTCCATCCTGCTTAAATTATCGTTGCTTTGCGGCTTCAGGCTCCTCTATTGGTTTAGGAAGTTTCTGGTTAAGGCTTAGGGGACCCATTTTTTGTGAACGAGCGCAGTGGTTCGAGATTGGGTTTGGGCTTGGGGCTTCCAACCTCGGAGCCGAGTTATGAGATACTCAGAATCAAAAGCAAATCCAGAACCCCAAAGCATCCCACCCAAACAAATCTGGCCAGCATCATGTCCCAAAACCCTTTTAAAGGTAAACAAAAAATAGAGAAAGATCCTGAGACCCTCTTCTAGAAACCTTCTAAGAGCCTTTAAAGAACTCTTATGGAAACGCGATAGGCGCGAAGCTCGAGTTCCCTCGGGCTCCCATCTGCCTGGGCAGTAACCCATGCTGACGCTTCGCACCTTGGATTGCGGAGAAGATGAAACGCTTTTTTGAGGGTTTAGGGTTCGGGGGTTCAGGGTTTAGGCTTTAGGGTTTTAGGGCTTTGGGGTTTAGGGTTTGGGGTCTGGGGGTGTAGGGCGCGGGGTTTAGGGTTGCAGGGCTTCAAGTTTGGGGGTTTGGGATTTCAGGTTTTGGGGCTTTAAGCTTTGTTTCGGGTCGGAGTCGGGTGATTCAGGGATTCGCAAATTTCAATTTCAGCCTCATATACAAAACACCAGATATTCGTGACGGTTTTGTTCACACCTGGCACACCCTTCCAAAACCCTACGGAAGGTTGCCATTACTAATTTTTCGCTACCCTTCTTGTTGAAGCATTAGTACTCAGCCCCTACAAGTAAAGGTACATAAAACCCCCTATAAGGTACGAATAACTAACAACCCTACTAAGCAACCCTACTAAGTCCCCTGATCCTCCAAGTACCGGGTTCTTGGCTACCTTTACCATAGATCCCCATGATGGCTCTTAATCCGTTGAAAGGAACCCTACTAAGTCCCCTGAGCCTCCCCAGAGATCCTCCAAGTAGGGCCCCGGGCTGCCTTGTGGCCTCTGCCGCCGGCTCTCCAGTGGCGGAAGGCTCCGGAGCCGAGGCGTCTGGGAAGAGCAACAAGGCTCGTTAACCGGGCTACGAACAATCAGTACATGTATGCAGATGTATACATATCTATATATATATACATATACATATGTATGTGTATACAGGGAATTGGGGAAGTGAGTCCCGGTTTCGTACCGCCCCTGAAGCTTAAATTCTGAAGCTTAAATTCGACGCGTAAATTCGGTCGGTGCTGGCTGAAGCCGAAATTCGCCTGACGCTCAAATGCGGCGCCGATATTCGATCCAGCAAGCGGGTGAAGCCTAAAATGGCCCTGACGCCTAAAATCGGCCCGCGATCGGGATTTCAAGCGTATAATGTTGCAATTGGGACGACATATGATGGCAAGTCGATGGTGTGTTTTCGCTACTGCATACGTGGGCAACCTCAAACAGAAAACCCCCTAAACCGTAAACCCTAAGCCCATATACGTTTATACGTATATACGTATATCGGTATAAAGGTAAAGATGTATATATGTGTATCATTATATCTGCATATATTTATATCTGCATATATGTATATATGTATATATGTATATATGTATATATGGTCAGGCGTCTGGCGTTCCCAGCCCCCCCCCCCCCCCCCNCCCCAATGGTATGGTCTGGTACGGGGTGGGGGGGGGGCGGACGGGTGCGGAGAGGGGTGGGGGCCGTTGGAGCTGCAGCTGGAGAAACGGCCAGGCGTCACAGACAAGGCCAGCATAGTACGCAAGCCCTACGCAAGCCATAAATCCTATAGCGTGGCGCAGTAGCGCCTGCTCCTGTTTTTTAACCTTTACCTAAACTTCAAACCCTACACCCAACCCTAAACCCCGCCTAGATGCAGGCTCTAAGCCTAAACCAGGCATAAACTGTCAACCCTCACGAACCTACACCCCAAACCCTCCCTAAGCCCTTGTCGACTTGAAGCCTTATACCTTTTGACCCAAAACCCTAAACCCAAAACTCAAAAGCTTAAGCTAGTCCCAAAACCCCAAAACCCCCACAACCACCTCAGGGAACCCACACTCCATCCCACAGGAGGGGGGGGAACCCTGGACCATGACCATGGAGGGGGGGGAGGGGGGNGGGGGGGGGGGGGGGGGGGCCGGGGAGCGCGTGACCATATATGTGTATATGCATATATGTGTATATGTGTATATGTATATATGTATATCCTTGCGAACAATTTCATCTTCAAAAGCCTCGGAATTTCGCCTTCGGGGGGGACGAGACCGGGACCCAGTTTCCCGGGCCAATGTGTTTTTTCTATGACCAGGAGCAATATGTCTATAAAACAATAGCAAAGAATGAGAGTACCAGAAATAGAAAAGTGGGCATACTACCGGTAAGAACATGGGCGTCAGCATCATCATACTCAAGGACGAGCAAGCTAGTGAGAATCTCTGTGGGACATTGGCTCCTTGGGTTAAGACAGGAGTTTTGTAAGGGTTGAAGGAAAATTCAGTTTGGGGCTTAGGGCCTTGAAGGTATCTGGGGTTCAGGGTTGAGGGTCTATAAGAAATAATAGCCACAAAATTTGACTGCCGTCGCCGGTTTGCATAGCAATATACCCTAAGCCCTTGCAATCGAAGGATCCCTCTCTTGTTTTGTGGGGGTAATCAGGGTGGCCTTAGAGGTAGTGGGCGCTCTTCTTTAGTGTCTCGCTCCTGATCAACGTGAAACTCTAGCAGCCCAACACGGTCCAGGTTTTGGCGGCTATCCCGAACGACTCGTAGCAGTACAGGCTCAGCAGGGCTCTAACACCCAAACATTTCACACCCCTTCAAAAACACGCAGACCAACGCGCGATGAACACATCGCTCACAAATAAGCAAAAGCAAACAAAACGTCATAGAAAAAAACTAGTATAGATACAGAAAGCGTCCAGGAAGTGTGTTCTGTCTGCTGTCCGTATTCATCACAACCTTGGTATTGTTGATGATTATAAATATCACTGCTATCATGATCATCAGTATTATTCTTACCATTACGATTATTACTATTATTATGATGGTTATTCTTGTTTCCATTATTTTCACTATGTCATTCGTATCTAGAAAAGGGCTCTCCCCCTCTGCGGCATCGACCGGCCGGTCGTTGAAGGTGGGCGGCTCCTCCGGAGGAGGAAGGCCTCGGCTCGGTTTCGTGTTTTTTGTAACAGGGATCTACAGAGGTTCTAGGGGTTTAGGGTTTAGGGGTTTAGATTTAGGGATTTAGGGGTTTTTGGTTTAGGGGTTTAGGGGTTTAGGGGTTTAGGGGTTTAGGTCCAGGGTTTCTAGGAGGGATCTCATAGGGCTTTAGAATGGTTTTGTAAGGGATCTACAAAGGTTCTCGCAGGGATCTATGAAGGATCTTATAGTGTTGGAGGGCTTAAGGTTTATAGCTTGGGGTTAGGATTGCCGGGTTGAGAATTAAACTCTTGTGATTTACATGTTTCTGGATTGTTTGAGCGTTTCGCTCGTCGTAGCTTCAGGCTCATGGCCCTTCACGTTCAGGGTAGGGCTGACGATCTAGGATGTAAACTTAACCCAAAACCTAACAGCTGAAAGCACTACAACCCAAAACCCTCAGGGAAAGAAGCCTTAACCCCAAACGCTAGACAACCTAAACCCTACACCCTGAATTCTATAAACCCTGAACCCTATACTCTATAGACAAAAAACCCCAAGCCACAAACTCTATAAACTCGAAAAACCCTTTAAACTCTACAATAATAAACTCGATCAACCCCCTATATGCTTCTATAAACTCCAAGCCCCAAACTCTGTAAACTTTATAACCCCTATAAATTCGATAAAAAAACCCTAAACCTTACTTGTCGGGTATCATGGGGAACCAAAGGTTAACCTTTTTCATAATACAAGGATTATATAGGGATTATACTACCCCATGAAGGGGTTTCAGGTTACCTACTCTACTTCTAGGAAACACTCCATAAACCCCTAAGAACCACGAAACTTTATAACCCCTACAAATTCGATAAAAAAAAAAACCTTAAACACTCCATAAACCCCTAAACCCCTAAACCCAAAATCCCTACCATTCTAAAGCCCTATGAGATCCCTCCTAGAAACCGACAGCCTGGAAAGGTGTGGGGATCAAGGCCCGGGCCTTGCCGGGGTCCACGAGCGGAGTAGCAACTTGGAGCCTTTCGTGTTGGGTTTGCTTAGGGATTTAAGGTTGGGGGGTTTTGGGTTTAGGGTTTAGGGTTTAGGGTTTGAGGGTTTAGGGTTTGGGGGGTTTAGGGTTTGGGGTTTGGGGTTTAGGGTGTTTTTGGGATGTTGGGTTTAGGTTGTGGGATTTCGGGTTTAGGATTTCGGGCTTAGGGCTTATAGGCTTTGGGATTTAGGGCTGTAGGGGGCTAGGGCTTTGGGGGTAGGACTTCTACGGGTACTAATAGGGATATCCCAAGGAGGACCGAAAGGGTTACTAAAAGGGTTGCTATAAGGGTTACTATAAGGGTTACTATAAGTCACTACAAGGGCGTTCGATTGTTGAGGCTTCTATAGTACAAGGCTTGAGATAATTCCTCCAAGGGGGGACCTTATCTTGTACCCTTATGGTACCCTTTACAGGGGAGCCAAATACAGAACCCTATACTACCCTTTTAAGGGGATCCTATTCTAGAGCCCTATGAGATAAGATGTCTGGTCCAGGCTTGGGGGCGTCTGACCCGACGGGAATTTTCAAGCCGTCTGGATTCGGAGTTATTCTTGTTCAAAAAGCTTTGCCTCCCTTGTTTTGTGTTGGAGGAGTTGGCAGTTATGCCGTGTTGCTATACTACTACTTGGAGGATCATGGGACTTAGTAAGTACGGTTATAAGTACCTTAACTGGGGTTATAACTAGTCATAAATATAGCTACCTTATTTATAACTCTAGTTACTATGTCCCATGATCCTCCAAGTATACTGTATGCCGAGAGCGAGGTGTCAGGACCAAGTCGGCTAGTAGGTTCCGAAACCCGAAGGAAGCTGCACGGTGCCTCGTGTGGCAGCGCTTTTCGTGGGGTGCCTGCGGCAAGAAGCACTTTGTCATGCTGCTCCGAGTTTCTGGCAAGTTTGGAGGTGTCAGGTTCAGGGTGTGTGCGGTCCTACTTGACTCGACATTAATAACCTCCCGATCCTTTCAGCTGAAACATCTTGAACCGAACTGGAGCTACATACCCTGGTTATCGCAAACATGAGACCTCCAATCAACAGGTCATCGAAAAACCTGAGGCCGCCTTCGAAGCCCCCTAAACCCATAACAGCAGTAGTACGAGTACGAGTAAGATGAGTAAGAGTACGACGACGACTACTACTACGACTGCGATACGGGTACGGGTACGAGTAAGAGTAATACAACAACTACAACCAGTACGACGACTCTTGGCAAGACTTAACAGAAGCAATGCAGAAACCATTGACCCACTGTTGAGGGCCATGGACTTGTCGGTAAGAAACCTCCTTTCTGGAGGCCCAGTAATGGGAACCCAAGTTGCAAGTCAGACGACTTAGGAATGATCTGCGATTCACCGAGAATCTCTACGGCTGCTACTACTATAGGTGCCTAAATAATTACCAATACTATTATCGGGGTTCCTTATTATAATTATAGTAGAATGGGCCCCACAAAACCCTATTCTAACAATTAAGGCCCCTATATTAGTCGTTACTAGTCGTCGTGTCTCTGGCCTCCGGGCAAGAGCGCGGCACCAGGCAGTTCCTGCAATTATTGCTTGCAGGGGCTTCAGAGGGCTTTTGGTCTATGTAGGGCTGAGGAACCTTCATGGGATTCATGGGCATAGGATTTACGAGGATTTCTGTAGGGTTTGAGTTTAGGGGAATTGAAGCTGGTTGGGCTCAAAGTGTACCACGAAATTTCACGAAATTTGTGCGGGATGGTTCTTCCCAGTTTGGGTCACTGCAGAGCTGAGGGCAGGGTGGGATGGGGTGGGATTGCTCTTAACAGCCCTTCAGGACGAGTGCGACGAAGACCGGCCCGCACCGTGACAACACATGCTCGGCACAACTCGATCTGATGGGGAGCAACGACCCTGAACCATGGACGACTACTACTTCTAGTACTACTACCACTACTACTACTACTACTCCTGCTACTACTACTCCTGCTACTACTACTCCTGCTACTACTACTACTACTACTACTGCTACTGTCACTACTACTGCTGCATCTGTACCAATGCTACGACCAGGACTACTACTCTGCTACCACCACCGGTACGGCTGCTCCTGCCACCGCTACTGCCATCTGAGACTCAACACTCAACACGCTACATGCTGGAGCCTGCACCCCTGTGTAAACTTGGAGGACCTTGAGGCTCCAAAACAAGAAGATCCATTAAAATATGATAGGAACCCCAAATAAGCTTTGGAGTCTCTGGGAAAATGAGTTTGGTCATCCGTGCCTCGGTCATGCACGGGTCGGCCATAATCAGCTGGTATCGAGTTTGCAAGATCACCTGGTCAGGCTGTGTTGGCTTATGGGTTTAGGGTGCATAGTTGCGGGAAAACCGGACGTTCTGAACACATTGCTCGTACGCTATCCCGGCACGCAATCTCAAGGAAAGTCTGAGGTTAAGAGGTTAAGTCTACCTGAGTCACGAAATCTGCTTTTACAGCCGTTCCCACACTGGCTGTCGGGGCCGCGTGTAACTGCAAGCACAATCCATCTCCGTGGTCCGTGACTTCCTACATATCTGCGCTCGCACGCTTATATAGCTGCAGTGGAATCAAAACGCAAGGCAGAGACAACTGAGCACACCGCGTCTTTCTCCGAAACGATGGATGCAAAAATGAAGTACAACATCCCGTCGCTGGCCACCTGCGCTGCCAACACTCAATACATGCAATCTCAACTCATCGAAGAGCTGGAGAATGCTAAGGCAGTATGTCGAGCACGAGACCTTGCGCACACTTCGCAATGAAACTTGGCAGCGAGTTGGGCACTACTCTTGCATTAGCACTGGCACCACGAAGTCCAGCCGGTAGGTCTCGGAATTGCTGCAGCATGCAGAAGAGCAACAGGCGAATCTCAACACAGACGTTGGTCCTTGCGATAAGGTGGATTCTCAACCAAGCTCCGCCCGAAAGTGTCGAGCCGATGATTCCCAGAAGTGTGGCCAACCTACAATCAGCTCCCTGGAAACCGCACGCCACAGAACCCTGAAGCCCGATCTAAATCCTGACGAAAGAATCACAAACCTAATGTAGGGACCTGATTGAGAAACCTTGGGCCTTATATGAATCCTACTATTTTGGGGGTTATAGGCTAAACCCTAAACTGCACCTGCCCTGCCTTAAAGTGTAGCGCGACGTGCTGGTGAGGCCCGAGGAAGAGCATCTGCCTCATCTTCTACTTCTAGGCTCTGGCTCGCTTGGATGCCGCTTCAAGGTATAATATCTCAGCCTGAATGGAATAAGCTTTTGAATACATTATGCTAGAACTCTAATATTATAAGGACTTCAGAAGAGTGTTATTGGTCATAGGCATGTATTATGGTAATAAGAACTCTTGGGCCCTTTGAGGTTTAGGGCTTAGGTATACTACCTAGAGGCTCATACCCTACCCCTTTTTAAGGTACCTAGTATTCTATATAGCAGATCCTAACCATAAAACTAGGTATCCTAAAAAAGGGGTAGGGTATGAGCCTCTGGGTATGCGTCAGCCTCAGCCCCAGTGGACTCAGGCCTTTAGGGCCATAAACGGGATGGAAGTACGTGTAAATATGCGTACATCTATGTGTATACGTGTGTAAATATACATATATACATAAGTACATATATACATATATACATATATACATATATACATATATACATATATACAGATATACAGATATACGTATATACATATATATGTATATATATATATACACATTCTGCTAAATCCCTGGTTAGCAGTATGATCTCTCACACCATTGCTGCAAGCGCTATGAAATCATTGATACGTATTCTACATATATATATATATATCTGTATATATAGAGACTTTTCCCCGCACAGCGAGGTGATGAGGTCGCGAGCGCTTGGGCTTGACGCAGACTCGAGTGGGTTTCCGGAGCGGGTTCCGGAGGGTGCTCTGGAGCAGCGGATTGCGGGCTACAGCAATGTTGCCATCAGCTTTTGGGGCTTCAGCAGGATTGTTGTTTCTAGCTGTACACACTTTTAGGGTTCAATATATACATATATATATATGTATATGAGCCAGGCATCCACAAATCATATCACGATACTGTAAGGGTTTAGGACCCCAGATCTGCAATTCCTATTCCACCGAACCCTCGGGTTCGGGCCTCACCCGCTCCTGCTCAATGCGTCGATTCAAGGTCTCGCTGGCCGCAAGGATCAGATCCTCCCGCGGAGCAAACAGGGTTTAGGGTGTAGGGCTGAGGGTTTGGGGCTTAGGGTTTAGGGTTTAGGGTTAGGGTTGAGGGGTTAAGATGGCTGGAGCCCGGCTTTGAGGCATGGAATAGACTTTCTATGATATCAAAGCCTAAAGTATAACATTTTAGGGGCTGTGTCGTTTTGGGTGGGGGGGGGGTATATCTCATGTAGCTACGGCCTGGAATGCCAAAACCTCACCAAAGCCATAAACGGCCGACTGCAAGTAGCAGCAACACTAGCAGCAACAGTAGCAGAGGCACCAGCAGCGGCAGCAGCTGGTAGTAGTGCTAATCCGAAATAGTACTACGTGCTACTGGTGTTTGTAGAAGTATAGCATTAGTGGTGGTGGATGGAAGAAGTAGTCGTGGTCGTTGTGGTGGTGGTAGCAGCTAGTAAGGTGTCGCGGACAGTAACCGAGTGAGCAGATCAACAAAACATAGTCGTGTTATTGAATGGCGAGCCTAGCCATAGTTTCAACAACAAGACCGAGTACCACGAAAAGTGTAGCTTGAGTAATCGCAATGCCAGTGTTCGCCGCAAGGTGTTTAAACCAGTCAAGGTACCAGAACAATTTCCCAATACTGCTACCAAAAGGTCTCGTGGCACCGGGACAGGTCCCAGAACCTCCAAAACCCCTTAATTAAGGAATATACCTTAAATCATATTAGGGATGCCTAATATGATTTAAGGCTTAAATTCCTTTAAAAAAAGGGTGTTTTGGAGGCTCTGGGGTCGCTGCGAGGTAAGCACACCTAGAGCCCCTGGAGCCCTGCCTCTGAGCTCCTCGGGATTCAGGCGAAACCCGTCGGCCCCATATTGGGAGTTTCCGAAATAGGGGATCCTAATACAGTACCATAAAAAGTAGCATCCTTATTACAAGGACCCCCAAAATAAGGTGCCCGAAGTTTCGGAAACCCGCCATATAGACCCTAAACCCTTGTCCTCTTTGGGATTGGGGCTCTAAGCCTCTAAAGTCCTCGAGGAACCCCTATACCCTGACCCAGCCTAAACCCTAAACCCTAAACCCCAAAACCCTCAACCCTCGTCCTCCTAAAATTGGGGCTTTGAGGCTCTAAGGTCTTCGGGCCTCCATGTGCGGATGGCGATGGTTTCGATAGCGACTGCTCATGCTGGAGAGACCTGAAAGCAGGAAGCCGCGAGCTACGGGAAACCTCATAGAATAGCTTACCCATATCAGAGAAGAATACATGTCTATAATTCTATATATATATATATATACATATAACATTCTGCTTGTATCATACAACAGAATGTAGCGTAAGGACAGCTGTTAGGGTGAAGTTGGGTATTGCAGGTATACCGCCTTTGTTTGCTTTTGCTGAGGTCTTTGCGGATGGATCTTGAGGATCGCCCAAGACTTGTTGCTTTCACGTGCTTGAGCATCGGTACTCTTTCGAGTCGACCCAAACTTTAGAGCGATGACATCGGCGAGCACGACAGGATCGTCTCACGGATGAAGTTCACAGGCTCGCCCTCAAAGAGGTTGGTTCTGGAACTTCGGACTGGCGACAGAACTGCATGCTTATAGCTATATTACTTTGCGATACCTACATTGCAGTGGTACTACAGTTTTATACTATATTGATATCATATGGGAGTTTCCGAAAATAGGGGACCCAAATATAGTACCCTAAATAGTAGGATCCTTATTATAAGGACCCCCAAATACGGTACCCCCAATGTTCGGAAACTCCCATATTTCTCAAGCTGAAAAGACGACTTCTCTGAGGGGCCTGAGCAGCCCAAACCTCGATGACCCCTGACAGATCGGAAACTGCGAGACCTCCAGAAACTTACCTTTAGGGGTTTAGGGGTTTAGGGTTCACTTACCTTTGATTAGTAGGGAATGGAGGAATGGGGTACAATTACAACTACTATTACTACCATTCTTCCATTCCCTACTAACCAAAGGTAGGGAAAAGGGTGGAGCCACAGAAAGGCATGATGTGGGGGCCTTCATGATTACTAGGTGGGGCTTTTAAAGCTTTTGAAAAATATTCATAACTAAGATCCTCTTAAGCCCAATAAGGGAAAAATGTCCCAAAGCCCTACCTAGGTTAGAGGGGATCAACCTGGAGACCCGGCCAAGACACCAAACTTTTCAATTGAAGTTGCGTGAACATGCAGCCTGAATGGGGGGATTTCGAAAAAGAAAACGGAGCCTCATCGCAAGATCCTGGGTATCCCCTAATTCCTCAAAACCCCCGAAGTCCCAAAACCCACAAAGGAATGACAAGGCCGCCGCCTTCCCAGCCCTCGAAGGTGGCACATCTGTCGAAGAGGTTGCCGCCTGCACGTCTTGGTCTTTTGCGTGCGGCTAAGCGGGAATTTTCGTGTGAGCCCGAAACCCTAAATCTAATATAGGGGCCTGAATAGTTAGAATAAGGTTTTGGGGCCTAGAATAAGGTTTTGGGGCCCATTATACTATAATTTATAAAAAGGAACCCCCAAAATAGTATTGGTATAATTGTTAAGGCCCCTATAGTAGCACACAAAGCCACAGACCCGAAGCCCAAGCCCGCCCAAACCAAGTTAACACTGCAGAAGACATGAAATCTCCGGACCAACAAGAGCCTCGAGCAAACGCATCCTTTAGATTTAGGGTTTAGGGCCTGGGGCTCTGGGGCATGTTTAGTGTTTAGGGTCCCTATGAGGGTTCTATGAAGAGTTCGATAAGGATACGATTCCTTTAAGGCTGCAGGGTTTAGAAGCCCTCTATTAGGGACGCAACAAGGTACCTAAAGAAAAACCAGAAGGCTGGGATATCCCATAACCCCTTTATAGGCAAAGCAATGAGCTAGGGATATCCCACCCAAAAGTTTAGGTTTGGGTCCTTGTTCGGAACCCTATCTACCTGTAGTCTCCATTGTAGTTCCTTTTCGGGGCTACCATATAGGATCCTTAATATATGGGTGGTTGTCAAAATTAGCGTCCCTTTTTGGGTACCCTAAATGATAGGTGCCGTACTATAATAAGGACCCAAAAAGGGACCCGAATTTTGACAACCACCCATATAGTTGGTTAAACCAAAAAAAAAGGAACTACAATGGAGACTATAGGTAGACCATGGATAAATAAGCCTAAACCCTAAACCCCTTATCGATCCCTTGTAGATCCCTTGAAGGGTCTATGCCTGGGCTTTTGGGCCCCCAAGAGGCCTCCGGCAAGGAGGCCCCGATTGGTTCGCATCGCAAGCGCCGTCTGGCGCCGGAACTCGACCTTGAGGAATAATGTAGGAAACTGACTAAGAAACCCTGCTCCTATAACCCCAAAATAGTAGGGTTCATATAAGGAACCCTAATAAACTTGAGGTTTAAGGCTTTTAGGGGCTTAGGGTTTACTTAGAGTTTTAAGGGTTTGGGGCTTGTAGAGGCCCTTAACCTTGAGGCATAGGGGCTTCGGTTTAAGATTTGGAGGTTTAGGCTTCGGCGGGCTTTAGGCTTTAGGGCTCCTCTGTTTAAGATTGGGAGGTTCAGGGTTCGGGCTTTCAGGTGTACTTGGAGGGGCCTTAGTATGGGCTCCTAAAGGGCTCCTTAAAGGGATCTAGAGGGTTTAGGGTTTAGGGTCGACTTGAAGGGGCAGGGGACTTAGTAAGTCGTTTATAAGTAGGGTTATAATTGGGGTAACTCCATTTCGGGCACTTATAACCTACTTACTAAGTCCCCTGCCCCTTCAAGTAGGGTTGAGAGTTTAGGGTTTACTTAGGGCTTTTAGGGGCTTAGGGCTTACTTAGGGCTTGTCTCGGGCCCGGAGGACCTTCGATTTCCTGGGAGCCGCCTCGAGGGTTCTATCCTAAAGAAAGAGAAATTACGGTTTAAGGTTTAAGGTTTAGGGTTTGAGGTTTAGGGCTTGAGGTTTAGGATTTAGGCGTTCAGGGGTTTAGGGCTTTTAGGGTTTAGGGGTTTAAATATGTATGCAGGTCAGCCGCTGGAGCAGGAGTGGTGTTGAGAAGCTCAGGCCGCGTGCAGCTTCCCTTGTCGATTCAGGGCAATAGAGTCTAGGGAATTGGGGAACCAAAACCCGAAGGTCAAAACCTGAAGTCATGCCATACAGAAGGTCTGGTCCCAGCCCAAAATCCTACAGCCTCCGACAAACCCTCACCCACTCAACTCCCAAGCCTAAGAAACCCCGAAAGCCCTGACTTCTTCCACCCAGACTCCCATACTCACCTTCCCAAACGCAAAACCATAAACTGCAAACCCTAAACCTGAAGCCCTGCAGCCCAGGACCCTCGTTTATAGCATCCTTACCAAGGGCCCTTATAGTACCCTTAACAGGGCCCTCGTACTGCCCCAAACTCCCAAAAACAAGATATTCTGCGATAATTGTAACCGAACAAATGCACTAGACTCTGATATCGTATATAAGGTTATCATACTGTATTACTAGGCAATAATATCGTACAGTCTAATATTGATCTTGTAGTAGAACCCTGACAAAGCCCCTTATAGTACCCTTAAAGGGGCCCTTATAGCTCCCTAACCCTTTCCTAAACCCGAAACCCCAAACCCTGAACCCTTAACCCCAAACCCTAAAGCCCCAAACCCTAAACCCTAAACCCCAAACCCTAAACCCTGAACCCTAAACCCCCCTAACCCCGAAGCCTAAAGCCCCAAAAAAGCGGAGCCTCTCTCTTGGGACCCGGGCCGTGCGGACAAGGGAGTTGGAGACCCCGTGGGGCGCGACGAAGCCCTGGAGGATCCCGGAGTGGTCGCCCCTGGCATTACGGGTTTGGGGTCAGGGGACTTAGTAAGGTTCCTAAAGGGCTCCTTAAAGGGATCTATAGGGTTCCTTAAAGGGATCTATAGGGTTTAGGGTTTAGGGTCTACTTGAAGGGGCAGGGGACTTAGTAAGTTGGTTATACGTAGGGTTATAATTAAGGTAACTCCATTTCGGGCACTTATAACCTACTTACTAAGTCCCCTGCCCCTTCAAGTACGGGTTTGGGGATTTAGGGCTCCTATAAAAGTCCTATAAGGGTCCCTTTAAGGGATCTGTAAGGGATCTATGAGGGGCTTAGGGTTTAGGGGTTTATGAGTTTAGAGTTTATTAATGGAATGTCGGAGGGTTTCGGGCTTATAGTTGAGTGTTTAGGATATAGGGCTCAGGATATAGCTTCAAGGCAGGATGGGTAAGTCCCTAAAAAAAGGGATCTATAAGGGTTTGCAAAACTTCTATCAGGGTACTATCTGCGTACTTCTCTCAAGCAGTCCCCTTCTTAGCGTCCGAAATCAATGACCCTAACAGGGACCCTAATTTAGAGAGCTACTGTGGGTGGACAAAATCTTGCATCACTTTTCAGCAGCGTCATGTCATGATTCCCCGCGCCCCTTTTTAGCATTGGCCCTGAAAGGCTAGAGACCAGATTTGTTCCAATGGCCGAAATCTTGCACCGCTCAAGTAGCCCCAGCTGCCAATGTTCAGTAGGGGGTGCGGGGCTTGATGCCTTACTGGTTTGAAGTATTCATGTGCAGGTGGTGCAAGATTTCGTTCATCCACCGTACACATGTAGCTTTAGGGCTGGGGGCAGAGTAGAGTGGAGGGATTTGGATAGGCTTTGGGTTTAGGGTTTAGAATTGGGGGCTTAGGATGGCTTAGGATGGGTTTCGGGTTTAGGGTTGGAGTCGCTCGGGGCATTATCGATTGGAAGAGGCGTTCATCTACACATTCCTGTAACTCGTTACATGATGGGACCACAGGGGGTTTGAAGGTAAAGGGGCCTTGATAACGGTGTTACAAGAGTTTGCATAAGGATTTCGACGACAGGTTTTACTATAGAGGCCTCAAACGTTACAATGGGGTTTTGACGTAGGGTTTTGTTTACATATGTATAAACAAGTGTACATACATATAAAGTTACACACGTACATACATATATATATATACACATGTATGTGTTGCTTTACTTGCTACACTGTTGCTGTATGTATGTGTATATGAATATATGCGTATATGCATGTATGCATACATACATACATACGCACATACATACATACATACATACATATTCATATGTATACACACACACACACGCACTGGTACTTGTACTACGCTTTGCGTTCTGCCGCCCCACACCCCTCCCGGTCCGAGTAATCCTGCAGCTTAAACCACCCAAACATTCCACAGGGAGGAAGGGAAACTAAACAGCTCAAGCCCGAACCCATTCTACAGAAAGGAGGACCTATTGCCACACCTGCTGCATCTAATTATACACAATCATACCTACCTCACGCGCACACACACACACCCCAAAAGAAACATACATACAGGTATATATAAAGTACATATATACACAATCGCATTCATGCACCTGCATGAACTGGCATGCACCCCCCTACAACAGTGCATACATTTATACGTGCATAAAGGTGCACACATAAGACACAAAGCCACACAGACACGCACGAACATAGGCAAATGCATGCACATACATTATACATATACATTCAAGTATACTAACACACATACAGACAAACATACACAGGGCGCACAAACGCACGCTGCATACATAGATGCTTGTGCACTTATCTGTCGATGTCCTTAATCATTCGTTTTGTGGCATCTTTCCGTGTAACACGCCGACATGCACACACGCATACATGGTTTCAGGTTGCACAAATAGGAAAACGCGATCTTGAAAAGCTGTACATGAAGACACACTCATGCATCTGCATACAGACTCGAGACTGACACTCCCGCCTCATTTTCATGATGAAATCCTGAAGGCCCCTGGCCTGGGCTTGCGTGGCCAGGGCTTAAGGTTACAATAAGGGTTGAAGCGTTCAGGGTTTAGGGTTACCATAACGCTTTAGGGTTTAGGGTTTATTTAGGATTTAGGGTTTAGGGTTACCATAAGGCTTTAGGGTTTAGGGTCTGCTCACTAGGGTTTGAGAAGGTGCATGATCCGTCTCGAAGTGTAGCATGACTCTCGCAAAGTTTTCGACTGGGGCGATCGATGCAATGGGCAATGGAACCAAACCTTCTGACGGCGGTGAGTACGGGTGAATGCTACAAGTATGACCGTTTTGCCGATTGAGGCACATGCTAAAAATGTTGCCAGTAGCACTATGGGAGGATCGATCATCAGTAACATTCTTGCAGTATGATCTCCCCGGTTTCATGCACTCTGAGCTCAAAAGTTTCTCTGGCTTCTCGAAACCCCAGAATTGCCTAAACAGGTTGCCCGGCAGAGAGGTCCAGGTGTAAATGAACAAGCCCTAAACCTTCGTGGTTTCGCGGCTTGGGTTCATAGGTTTTTTTAAGCAAAAGTTCCGGGCGCTTCAAACGTCCGCAGGCTCTGATAGGCGTATACCCTCGAGGCCCGGACGTCGGACTCTAAACCTCAAAAGCTTCCTTGCGACTCCCCTGATAGATCTGAGACTTCATCATTCAGTGCCCGAGCTGTTTTGATACTTCATCCCGGCCGCCCCAAGTCGTCAAACCCGCACCCTTGGGCCCTGAATGGGGGTTGTCGTCGGGCTAAGACCTGTCATGGAACTAGTATCCGGATCATGGCATCCTTTCGAGACAGAGATCTCTCGGTCTCAATAGCCTCTACATCATTCACCAACAGGCGACGGAGAGTCAGGCTCTTGCATCTGCACTCATGCGGTGTTCATTTCATTCGCCGAGTTCAGAAGTCTGACGAGACCTCTTTGGCCTCTCCTGATGGCATCGCGGAAAGGCGTCGTGCCATCGACCCCCAAGCCTTGTCTTTGTCAGCGCGGAAGTCTAGAAGCAGCTTCACGATCGCCGTGGAGCCAAGTCAGCCTGCAACACCCAAAGGTGTTCCACCATCCCATCTGCAAGGCTTGTCCTGGTCTGCGTTGGCTTCCAAAAGCAAGCGCACGACGGTTGTGCGGCCATAGCGGCAGGCCACACCCAAAGGTGTTGCGCCAGATGCCCAGGACTTCTCTAGATCAGCCGTGGCATCTAACAGCATGTACACCATTTCAGCATTTCCCTTGCTGGCAGCGATGCCCAAAGGTGGTGCCCCATCAGCTCTGCCTGGCTTGTCCTTGTCGGCGCTGGCCGATAAGAGTAAACGGGCAATGGACATGTGGCATGCTGCACCTTTGCGGGCAGCCACGCCAAGCGGAGTCGTACCATCGCGCCTGATTCGACGGGATGAACCTCTCAAAAGAGCTACTTCATGGCCCTACCAAAGCAGCGCATGAATTACACAATAACTGAGCAGCATTGCGCCTGCAGGCGTCCTTGTCAGCACTGGCCTCCAGTAGCATCTGCACAAGACTCGGAGAGCCCCAGAGGTGTGGCACCTGGAGAGCGCGCAACGTCAACACTTCACTTCAAGGTAGCCGAGAGTGCTTGGAGCTCAGCAGCTGAGGCCCTGCACCACCCTGGCACCGACATTCCTTCTCTGCACCGGCATCCAGGAGAAGGCGCGCAGCTTTGACGCGACCCTTCAGAGCCGCCGCTCCCAGCGGCGTCATCCCATCTCCCCAGGGCTTCTCCTTGTCCGCGCCAGCTTCCAACATCAAGCGCACGGTCGCCTCACGGCCGCGGCCCCCAGCGTTGTGGCACCTTCCCATGTGCAGTCCTTTTCCTTGTCGACGCCGGCCTCCAGCAGCACGCTTGCAACGTTGGCACGGCCAAGAACACAAGCGATGCCGAGAGGAGTGAAGCCGTGACACCTCCTGTCCTTGTCGGCTGAGGCCTCCAGCAGCAAACTCACCGTCTCGACATCCCCCTTGTGACTTGCAGCATACAGCGCCGTGTACCAGACCTCTTTGGAGGTTGAGTCCGGATGCAAGGGCCGACTCAACATCTCCTGGACATCATTTTGACTGTGCTCACCACTCTTCTTCGCTCCAATCATGCGATACAGTGTCGCGGGCCAAACGAAAACCCGAAAATCAAACTATTCTCAAGTCCAACACTCTAGATTTGTGCACCCGACAAGAATTCCACCAAACTCCTTCAGAAACAAATTCAACTCGCAGAAAAACTTGCCGACCGCACCATTGTACCCGAAATCCGGTCCTCCACCTCAGCAACGCGCCCTTCTCGCACTGCCAAGCTGAGCTCACCAGCTTCCGCATCGGAGGACTGGTCATAAACATAGTAACACATGAAAGCTAGTATGAATTCAGTGACGTAATGATACTACTAAATGATAACCATGATGGTAATAGATAACACAAACACTATAATGTAATGACAATCATGTTTGTACGAGAAATTAATATTCACGGTAAGACTACTCAACTGGTTTCCGACCACTCAGCTGGCTCCGTGGAACAATTAAGGACACAGTCGCCGACGACCGCGGCAACTGTGGCAGTTGGTGTTGATGCTTGTGCCGTTGCTGTCGGGCAGGGCCCGATTCAGCACAAAAAGTCAAAAACAGCAGCGGCAGCGTCAGCAAACAGCAACGAAAAAAGTCGAAAAAAGCACAGCCACAATCGACAAACACCGCAGCCGGGATCAGAGGCAGCGCAGCCCCAATCAGCAAACATCCGAAGAAACGCGAACGGAAATGTCGTGCAAACTTGCACGACATTCGACTGTGTCGCTTTTTTCGAGAGCAACTCCGCCAAAGCCGTCGCCAAGGCCTGCGAGGACCGAGGCTTGCCAGTCTTACGTGAATGATCTGAGTCTGCAAGCCTTGCAGCATGACGTCCTTGATCTGAGCGCCGAGCTGGGCCAACGTCAGCTCAGGCGACCAACCCTTCCCAGGAGAAGCGAGTCATGAATGTGCAGTTTTGATCGAATGCTACTTGCTCATCTGTACATATGAGAGCCTTCCAGAGCTGATGATGGAAATTTTACATGAAGTTTCGGGGTAGGGTTCAACCCTTCGGTGCTCAAAGGATTCCAAGTTTCGAGCACGACAAGCACTCCCGAAACACTAACTGGAACCCCGCCCGCAAGAATCCCAAAATCTGCACCAAAATGTATTTGAAGACAATTTTTTACTTACACAAACGTACATACACATGTGCCTATACTATGTCAAACTAAGATAACTAAGCAAACCTCTATTCACCCTCGATCATCTGATCACAGACTCCTGGAATCCAAGACCGGCCCCTATAGCCGTCAGAAAGGACCCGCCAGTTCCCAGCATAGGATCACAGAGCAGGATATGCCTCATGCGCGGCGTAGTGCGTGCATGGCACTAAGACTACATGCTTGCAAGGGTTTTGAGTTTAGGGATACTCCAGCTGCGTGCGGTTCAGCATCTCGTTTCTGCCTCCTAGACCCGATGCTCCGATGGAACAGTGAGTTTCGGCTACCGGCGTCAGCTTTCGGGACTCCTTAAACTCGGTGAGATGCCCACAATCGCCACTGGAAGCTTCTAGATCAACGGGCCTCCAACGCAACCTCCGCCAGGTGCTCGAGAATCTCTCGAGAATCTGCAGCAGACACTCGACGAGCTGCCTGAGGCTGGCGTTGACGTCGGGCGTTGAACTCCATGGAATCTATACAGACAACTGCGTCTTTCAGGAAATTCCTCCAAGCAGAGTGGTCTATGAGCGGAAAGCACGGCAGCACAGTTCTTGTGCAATATGCAAACTGGAAAGCAGAAGAATCAGATCGACTTAGGCACGTACCCGGGTCTCGCATCCCAGGAGAGCAGTGCCCGGGGCCAGGGGGGCGCGTCCTAGGAGAGCAGACGCGCGTGCACAGGTGCGTTGGATAACATGCCCGCTGACTCCTCACGCATGGACTGTTGGCACGAAGTCGTGACGTGTGTCTGCGCTGGTCGAAGCCGACTTGGGGCAGCACGGATATCTCAAGCAAGCATGGTCAGCACATCGATGCAACCAGCTTTGGTTTTCCATCGCTTGTCCTGACAAGCAATGAGCTTTTTCCAAGTCAACGAATATAGAATATATAGAAGTCGAGGCTGCAACGACTCTGGAGTGCACTTAAGTGCACGCAAGTGTTCACAACGTTTTCAGGCATGTGCCACATTCTGCTCAGCTACGGCACAGGACACAGCCACAAGAACTGTCCGTGGAAGGGAAGATCTGCCGCCACCGGCCCCGTTTCATCATAGGCTGCCAACAGCCGGCCGCCAGACAGGCGTCGGCTCACCGTGGTAGCGGATCCTTTGCCCTGTCCCAGGGCAGGTCGCCCAGCCACCACGTGCAGCTGGATCAGCTGAAACGCGACTCTGGTCCATGTGCCGTGGTGAAGGCGAAAACCCAGTCGTTACGCCCTCACTCTGTGCTGCTGCAGATGCAACACCTCCAGGACCGGCGAGCCGCTCGCTTTCCCATCCGAACTGGGTTGGCCAGGGACTAGGCGAATCGACAATGCCTCGGTTTCGGGCCCAGACTCCTCTGCCATAGGCACTGAGAAGGCAGCGTGGCCGCGTGGCCTGCGTACAGCAAGATGTCGTCTCTCCTACGTCAACATGTGCTGCCTCCGGCCCGCAACACAACGTGGATGCAGGTACGGAAGTCAACTGCGAGACAGCATCCTCGGTACCAGGCCAGTTGTCGGGGTTCTCGCCGGAGTCCACGAGCGAGCGCATGGCCTGGAGTGGCCACGGGCAGCAACACCGCAGCCTCCGAGCACAGCTGACGTGGCTCCGCCACTGAGGACCACGTGGCCGCAACGCCCCCTTCATGTAGCTCATGTAGCCGAACATCAGGTGACAGCCACAAGAACCGTCCGTGGAAGGGAAGATCTGGCGCTACTGGCCCCATCTCATCATGCGCTGCCAACAGCCACCCGCTTTGGCGTCGGCGGACCATGGTAACAGATCCTTTGCCCTGTCGCAGGGCAGGTCGCCCAGCCACCACGCGCAGCTGGATTAGCTGACGCGCGACTCTGCATGTTAGAAGTCACTTGTCCACCTTGCCATGAAGACCCCCTAGCAGCGTCGCTCCAAGGCAACGAAGCCGCAGCACCGTCGGATCCCGACAGAGACTCCCTCGAGGGCGCCGCGACATCACCCGCGACCCCACGAAGTTTCTTGTGTGCTGCAGCAGCTGACACGCGAGTCTGGTCTGCGCAAGAAGCCAACTGCCCATCTTGCCGGGGACCAGGCCATGAAGGCCCCCTGGCAGCGTCGCTCTCTGGCAAAGAAGCCGCAGCAAACAACTGACTAGGCGAATCGATTTCCGTTGGCAAAGTTGTCCCGGGCCCCTGGTACTGTGAAGAAGCAGCCACGATCGTCAGCTGCGATGCGGCATCCGCGGTGCTAGAAGTGTTCTTCGACACCGCATCTTCTGAGCACTGCTGCGGCGGCCCCACCAGCGACGAGAAAGTCGCTGCAAGCGCGGGTCTCTTGCAGCTGCGCCGCTCTGTCGACATGCTGGCATTAACGGAAAGCCAAAACTGCCTAGACCATGCGCGCAAGAGTGTATAGAAAAGATGCCCAATGCCACGTGGCACCTATAGGATACGGTCACATATCCCACATGTTTGACATCATTTTCCCCATGATGCTTGAACACGATAACTACGATAACGAACGGGCACAGCGCCTGGGTCTGCAGCCTTGCCGATATGGTGCACTGGCGCAGTCGACCTGCCTACACGTCAGCCTGCCACGGCCATGCCTGCCACAAAGAACAGGAGGCGAATGCGCCAAGGATACTGCACGCACACATACACACACAGCCACACTCAGCCATGCACGCACTCACGCACGCACGCACACGCACACGCACACACGCACGCACGCAC
>BGNK01000904.1:60795-74903 GCA_003297005.1 Symbiodinium sp. clade A Y106
CATACATATAAACACACATGGACATACACACACACACACACACACGCACACGCACACACACACAGACAGACACACCCACGCACGCACCGGACACGCACGCGCGCATGCGCGCAGGCACGCACGCGCGCACGCACGCACAGACGCACGCACACACAACCAACACGTACACTCCTACACACACACACAGACACACACACACACCTCACGCTTCAAGCGCCGCAGACCGGTAAGCCGACCTGAGGCAACCTCATCAGCACGCTTTAGCGCGAATGCTAAGTACCATGAGTAGCATGAGCATACCCAGCGGCACTACAACCCTCATCGTCACCGAAACAATCCAAGTCGGTGCAACAATGTGTCGTCGGGATAGAGGGGACATGTCGGTGTTACATACTTTCTAGAGGGAAGATGTTGCATTCATCGGCGAGGATCCACGCTGCAGAGCTGGTGTAGCTTGCACAAGCTGCGCTGCATCTGTCGAAGGCACGGCGACCGGCAGCGAACTTGGATGTAGACTCTGCGATTACGAATCGTACTCTGGCCAAGTACAGGGGTACAAGGTAGGTTCGAAAGCACTACGGCCCAAAACGCCTGAAAATCTGCACCCGAACCCGCAGTCACACCATTGAGCTCCACGGCAGCTGGCCACCGCTCCGCGACCAGGTCCGCAAGTTGACACAGAGCTCGGCGCTGGTCCTGGCAGTGCCACGCAAGGGACGTTGCTGCAGCCTGTCTGCCACGGCTCCAGCCTTCCGATTCTTGCCCGCGCATTGTCGCAGGAGTTTTTCTGTCGCACTACCTGACATTGAACGGCAGGCGCAGCACGGAAATGGCCAAAGCCCACAGCATGGACATTTTGCACATGCGAGCACGTCTCGCGCCGAAGACTTGCTGTGGCTGAGCTTCCTGCCAAATCCAGCAGCAGCGCTGGCTCCTTCGTAGTTAGCAACCAACCCCGCCGCAGCAGCTGCTTCCACGACGCACGTAGACCTTCCAAACACCAAACATGTCTTGCGGACTGTCCACTCGAGACAGCGGCAGAGAAGCAGATATCAGATATCACTGCACATAAGCCCGCGGCAGAAATTCTCCGCAGCCAGAAATGTTGCGACATGCACACTCCAACAAGTCCGCTTCCACCAACGGCTGCTGCTGCAAGAGCTCTGCATACCTCATGCGACCCTAAACCCTAAACCCTAAGTTGGGAGAGCTCGGATCATGATACATAGCTGGGAGAGCTCGGAGAATGATATGCCTGGTTTGACAGAGGCGTCCCTGCTACGAAGACTTGTAGAACAAAGAAGATTGTTTTGCCGGCGAATGGAGTAGTTTCCAAAGCATACACACAACCAGGGAACTTGTGCCACGCAGAGCTCTCACATCCTTCCAGAAGCCGAGAGTTTCTGAGGACGTATTGTCCCCGGCCAGCGAAAGCTCCGTCGTGCTCTCGCAGGACCAGTCGGTCGGAACCTGTGCAAGACGCATACAAAAGAAGTACGTAAGCAAACGGATAGGCGCGGCAGCAAATCTCCAAACTCTAAGCCTGGAAGTGTCTTCGGAAGTGCTCCCTGTCCAAGGCTCCGTCCGCTGGGACAAAGCGCGCCCAGTACTCCTCATCTGTAATGCTCTGTCTGACAACGGCGCGCCGTAGAAAGACAACTGTAGGGCAAATTTGCACTACAAATCTACGCCACGCAAGCTGTACTAGATGTTATCTTGGTGCGATCGAATGAAGCCCACGCGCGCTACTGTACTGCTCTGTCCGACAATGGCGTGCCGTAGAAGGGCAGATGTAGGGCAAATTTGCACTACAAAATCTACGGCATGCAACCCGTACTACATGTTATCTCGGTGCGATTGAACCAAGCCCGAAGGCATGCTACTGGAATGCTCTGGCTGACAGTGGCTCGCCGTACAAAAACAAATGTCAGGCAATTTTGCACTACAAGTGCTGCCAGCGCCGTTACAACTTTCATCGTAGCCCTTTGCCCAATTGCTCGAGCAAGTCTCGGACAGCTCAGCATTGCGAAGGCGGCCTTGAAGGTAGACCGCCTCTGCACGTTGCGCCAGTGGCAACCCTGCCAGCCAACACCGGGGCATGAGAGAGACGGGGTGAAGCTGCAAACATCCAAAGAGATCCTCGACTTCCACCTCAGCCTGGTGTCAGGCATCGGAAGAAGAACAGAACTGCCGCAAGACATCTGCTAGAAGCAACATGAAGTCGAGAGTCCTGTCGCTGCAGGAGGCTTCCAAAAGCCTCTTGCCACCGAAGCCCCCGCTCCGACTGCCGGTCTTCGCAGGATATCTGTAAGGGCGCCAATGTGCGGAAATTCAGCCAATGACGAAAACGCTTGACGTCCAGCGACGCCCACCTTGCCTGCAGGCTGCGGCAATAAAAGAAAAAGGCGGCTCTCTTCCGAATAGCACAAGCTGACTGCACGATAGCACGTTGATGTTTGAAAGTTGCGGGCACCTGCTTCCAGCAACAGTCGCCGGACCATGTAGAAGGCAACGGACTCCGCACAAGCAAGAAACGGGCTGTACTTCACCCCACGTGCCAGCATCCGCCGCAGCAAACTGCGGTCGACCTGATATAGCCCAATCAACTCGCATGCGACATAAACGACATACAGCAAGGAACAGGCCAGCAGAGAACAAGGCGGAGGTTGACATCATGAAAACGACCACGGAGGTAACTCAACTGTCTGGCGGCGAGAACTTCCGGCTCCCGCTGGGCGTCGCGGCGAGCAAGTTGCTGCCGATACGTGCGAACAGCCCCGGCGTCTGCATCGGGCATTCGGCTTCAGCACCTCAGGGACTCGGAAGCGACATGGGTATTTGTTGATTGACTGCCAGCGGCTTGGAGACCTTGGTGCCAAGGCCTGCTTTATGACTCGGTCGGCCTCCTCCATGGCAGTCTTTCCTCGCCTTCGGGCTGCCGGTCGTTTCATTCCACACAGCCCAGCGAACCTGCATCAAGGCTCAAATGACACCCAACTTACATGCACATGTGACGTTCCACTCAGTGACAACTTACACGCCATGTGCCTGCTTTTTCCTGCCCGCGCGTGAATGCAAACATTCAAGTGTCTGGACTTGATTGATCAGATGCCCCATGGCACACCCGGGATCCTGCTAGCAAGGAAGACCTGTACGGACGGGAAACAGAAGAAGCTGTGTACTTCAGGAAAAGGTTGCAGTGCAGACGTCGCTGAAACACAAGCTGTCGACCTTGACCGAGCATGAAGTAGGGCGTAAAAAAAAAACTGCCGACCGCATCGGATCGGAAAGGAAAGCGGCAGTGTGGAGCAACCAGCGTCAGAAGTCTTCAGCTAGCCCATTCACACAAGGGGCGCTGGCTGCCGCACCATCCAGTCGAAGCTCCCCGAGGGCTGCGGGGCCTGCGTGAAGGTGGGGCCGTCGAGGTATTCGAGCCAAGCGTCCAAGCTTGGCTCGGATGCATGCGACCTCGCCTGGGTTAGCCTCCTCTCTGTCGCCAAACGCGCGCGCCTTGCGCGAACCACATCTTGCAGAGCAGGCCAGTTGTCGGGGTTCTCGCCGGAGTCGACGAGCGCGCGCATGGCTTGGAGCGGACCGCTCCTCTCACAACCATTCACCAATCCTGGCCGTCACTCATTCCTTCGTTCGGTCAATCATCAATCGGGCTTCTTTGTGGTTTACTTTGTGGCTTTCGCTTTCTTTTAAATTATAATATAATATGACAAAATATATTATATTATAAAAAATGACATAGTAAAATATGATAAGATATGCTATGATGCATTATCATAAGAAGATATAACAACATATGATACAATATAACATAACATCATATAATGTCATAGCATATTATATAACATCATATCATGTGGTATGATATAGTATGAGATAATAATGTAATATAATATCCTATCATATAACATCATATATTAAAATATAACAGAGTATGATCTAACTTCGCAAGATACAATGATAGTACAATATACTAAAAGATGATACATTTTAATAACATATATATATATTCATATAACTCAATGTGACATAGTATAATATAATACACGAAGCTATAAGAAGTCGAGAGGCCAACAAGCCGAGAGACCGAACAGCCAAGGAAACCAAGAAGCCAACAAGCCATACAAGACAAGAAAACTACAAGAAGTCAAGTGGCCAAGAAGCCCAGAAACCGAAAAACCAAGAAGCCAAGCAAACCAAGAAGCCATACAAGAGCATAAGGCAATAATTATACTCCAAGCCACGAGGTTACAAGAAGTCGAGAGGCCAAGAAGCCCAGAAACCGAAAAACCAAGAAGCCAAGGAAACCAAGAAGCCACACAAGAGCAGAAGGCAAGATTTATACTCCAAGCCACGAGGCTACAAGAAGTCGAGGGGCCAAGAAGCCAGAAACCGAGAAACCAAGAAGCCAAGAAGCCAAGGAAACCAAGAAGCCTCAAGGAACCGAAAGCCCAGAGACCGCGCGCGCACCCAGACCAAAAAAAAAAAAAAAAAACAAATCCCAACATAAATACGCCTCCCAAAAGAACAGGGTTTTGGGGTATGTTATACCATAACTATAATAAGGAACACCCAGAATAGTATAGGCAATTATTAAGGCCCTATCTTAAACCCTTCTGAAGTGGGGCAGGAACCCTTTGTTGCTGGTGCCTCTGCCGGTTTCCGGTTTAGGGGTTTAGGGCTTAGGGTTTAGGGTTGTAGGGTCTGCAGCCCTCCGTCAACTCCTCTGAGTCTGACAACCGGAGAGATTTGAGTAGAAATCTAAAACGATTCAATCCAAACTCTAAACCCCCTGAACCCTACAAGCCCATACCCCCCACGAATCCCTAAACCACCGCAACCCAAGTCTGAACTCCGTTACAGTACACCTTGTAGGAACACTTAGAGGAACCCTCATTCTAGGACTATCTTCTAGGACTATATTATGTCATATCGTGTTATGCTAAATTAAGTGGTTACTATGTTAGATTCTATTCAGGCCGAAACCCTGAACCCTGAAACCTTAAAACCCTCAAAACCCTTAAATATGCCGGCCCCTGAGCTGAGCTTTCGGGCCGAAAGGAACTCGGCGAAGGGAGTGGGGCTGCGGGCCTGCACCCGTGGGGTGTTTATAAGGGCTCCATCAGTGTTCCATATAAGGGTTCCTGTAAGGGTTCCATCAGAGTTTTATAGGGGTTCCACAAGGGTTCCATAAGGGCTCCATAAGAGTTCTAAATGAGGTTTATGAAGGCTTTCTCAGGGTTTACATGGGTCGTGGTCTTGTTTTCGGGTGTGTGTTGGTGGTTCTAAGGCTTCGTCAGAGTCTACCAGGGTCTTATGCTGGACTGCACGTGGTCATAATGCTTTCCAGTGGCGTTAGAGGCCTTTGTGATGGTAGTCTCAGTAATCAGATTAAGCTTCTGCGTTTGAGAGTCAAGCTCAGGCTCTTGGCCCACGGCCCAGCTCTCACCGATCCCAGAGGGTCCATATATAGTAGCATTTTGGAATTAAGTCCCAAAAGACCATCACCATTATGGCCTCTTGGGACCTCGTTCCATGATAGTGGCGTATCTGGACCCTCTTGGGATCTAAACCCAACTGCAAAGTAAACCCTAAACCCTAAACCAGAGTTCCCAAGAGCTTGGGGCTTCAAAGTCTAGGACTCCCCAGACCCCTTAAGGGAGGATCTAGAAAGTAGATCCCCTAACTTGGGGCCCTATACTACTAAGGCTACTTTACAGGAACCCCCATTAAGGGATCTACTTTTCGGATTTTTTCCGGGGGTCAGGGTCAGGGTGGGGAGCTTTAGTCTTCAGAATTCGAGTCCAGGCTTCGGGCTTTCGGGTCGGTACCCAGAGAGCCCAATACCCTTGATTAAGGAATATAGCTTAGATCATAATATGAATCCCCTTATTATTTAAGGTATATTCGGTAATTAATGGGTATTGGGATCTCTGGGTATGTGGGGACTTTATAATAAAAGGCCGAGGCGTTGCGGGTGATTTGCAGCTTTCCTTGGAAGCAAATGACCCCTGTAAGTAGGGGCCCTATACCTGTATACGATGAATGCCTATGTGGGTAGTTGTCAAAATTATGGTCCTTTTTTGGGTACCCTAAATATTAGGTGCCGTACTATATTAAGGACCCAAAAAAGAACCATAATTTTGACAACCAGCCATATGGTATATGAACCTCAAACCCTTTTAGGTTTCTGTCGTCCTAAGCCCTACACCCCCAACCCTGCAAAAACCCTATACGACCCATGTAACCCTTAAAAAAGCCCCAAAAGGAACACTCCAAGGGTTCGTGTCGTCCTTAAGGCCAGGGGAACAGGGTTCTTGTTAAGGAACTAGTTACCACAATAAGGAAACCCTATATTATTAACTGTAGATCCATATGATGCTAACCCCCAGACTTCCCTAAACCCGAAACCCTTGAAGGAACCCTTATAGATCCCTATTATGGTAGCTCAAACAGAATTCCTAAAGCCTAAACCCTGAACCCTACACCCTTCCCTATTATGGCAACTTAACTTAAACTACGCTCCTAAGAAGCTGTAGCCCCCCTTAGAACCATAATATAGAAATAGTTCCTAAGGAGACTATGGCCAGTACCCAGCAGAACGAGCCTCCGGGAATTGGGAGGCCATCGGCCTGGGCAAGGCTTAGAATCTTCAGGCTTGGGGTTTCGGGTTCTGGGGTTTAGGGCTACTTGGGTTTAGGGTTTAGGGCTCAGGAATTAGAGGTTTCAGGCTTGGGGTTTCGGGTTTGGGGTTTAGGGTTACTTGGGTTTCGGGTTTAGGGCTTAGGATTTGGAGGTTTAAGGCTTGGGGTTGAGGGGTTTCTTGGCCCCAAACCTTAAACCCCAGGGTGTGGGGTAGTTCAGGGTTCTGAGATTTGTAGCCTGGAGCGGCCCAGGGTCAGGGTTTTGGAGTCCTGTAGTGACAGTGGGCTACGTTTAGGTTGTAGGGTTCAGAGTTTAGGGCTTAGAGATCAAGGTTTAGGAAGCTTGTAGAGAGACACCGTGGCGTCCTGGAACGTCCATGTCCCCCCTGCCCTCCAAGATCGATAACACAGAGAGACTGCTCGCCGCCCTGTACAGGGCGTGTAGCTAACCTCTTCTGTGCTGTCATATTTCACATGTGTACAAGACATCACGTCGCCCATGAACAAATGTAACTTAATCAACTCCTCAGATGAGCGAAGCGAACAGATGATGCCTGGGGCTTGTAGTATGGATGGTACTCAAGCTTGCGTATGCAACAACTCTCCCACGCCGCCAGACATCCTAAAATACCCAAACCCCATCATTTCCCTCAACCGCACAATGCCCCTTGCTCTGCGGCTCTTGGACCTTCCGAGCTACCCTATACCCTGACCCTTAGACCCTGAACCTCCCTGACTTTCCCAAGGCCCCGGCAGCCAAACCGCACAAGGCTTGTCGCGTTGCTCCTCCTTGTCGCGATCTCCCACGAGCCTCGGGCAAGTCTAGTCACGAAGGCCCCATGCCTTCAGAAACCCTGATAAATCCCCTGGGTTAAAGGGGCTTCTGTTTACAGGTTGCGAGTTGTGCTCCATCTTCCCAGGTGCACAAGAGATGCCATGCCGTGCTCTATCCGGGGGCTGATTACACTAAGAATCGGGGGGAGTGGCCTGAGGCAATAATATAGGGGCCTTACTAATTAGAATAGGGTTTTGGGGCCCATTATACTATAACTATAATATAAGGAACCCCCCAGAATAGTATGGGTGATTGTTGAGGCCCCTACATTAGAACTAACCCTACTATAGATCCCCCAAAAAGATCCCTTTTAAAGGACCCCTTTAAAGGAACCCTATAATTATTTAGGCCCTATATTAAGGTAAAGGACCCCTTTAAAGGAACCCTATAATTATATAGGCCCTATATTAAGGTAAAGGACCCCTTTAAAGGAACCCTATAATTATTTAGGCCCCTTTTTTTTCAGGTTCCAGGTTCAGGGGCCCTGAGACTGTCGAGAAGCTTCTTCTCCAAGGCGAAGAGGGACAGGTTGCCATCCGATTTGCGGAGGAGTGAGCCATCCTTCCGACCTCGATCATTCCACCGGGCTCGGGCTGGGCTTCTAGAATTCTAGAATGGTTTTGGCGACTTAGACTTTAGTGTGTCAGACTGTGGTTTGCCGCTCAAGAATAAATAGAAACAAAGCTTCATGCACTCTTTCACCAAGCTGACAAAGGAGCAATCGCATCCTTCAACCCCTCAGCGTGATCCATGGCTAAGCGCAGGCCAAAATGCCGAGAATGCAAGCCCCGACTCAGCGGAAACCTGTGGTATTCATGGCAGCAGGCTTGAACGGCGCAGTATAGTTTTGTACAGCATCGTACAGCATAGTATAGTATATTGCATAAGGTTATATCATATGATATTTCCGTAGTCTTAATGTGCCTCGCTGTGCTTCGCTGCAGTCAGGCGGCTGATAAAGTACCATGCGTAGGGCTTGCCCTGCGCAGCACATGTCCAGAGCCACGTGCCAAAGCCCAAGATGGGGGTGCTCTGGGTTCCCAAAGGAATTAATAATTGGAAAAGGGCTTGGTGGTATTATAGTACACCATAATTCTAGTAAGGAACCCCCCACATTGGTATTGCAGACTATGGCATCACCTTGCAACACAAAACTCGGATTCACCTCGAAAGGGATTGAACTATTGTAAGTCGGTTAAGCTGCCGAGCCCTTGATGCCTGAAAACTGGCTATACATGCCCAGACTGCACAGCGCACCGAAGAAAAGAAGGAGGCTTTAGGGAGATAGACCTGCAGCTTTCACCGTCTTCCGTCTGCGGTCTGGCTCTGCAAACCCCAGCGTCGCAGATGCCTAAATCCTGAATTGCCAAATTAATCGTACAAAGAGCACCCAACTTACCCCACTTCTGATTACTCTAGAACTATATTAAGGAACCCCACAATATCAATAATTTTTCGGCCCCTACATTACTAGGATTTTCACTAACACCGTGCTGCCGCTACATTCCTTGGAAGACAGCACCTAAAGCCACCCAGACAAGGCCTTCGCAATGACGACCGTGTCGGGGATGGAGAAGCCAAAGTTGTCGGCAAAGCCTCGGGACGCCCGCTGCGGCACAGGCCGACTCTGGCGCGTCCACGACGGTTCAAGCGGATTTTGAGGGAAAGGTCGTTGGAAGAGCCGTCGAAAAACACCGACAGCCCCCATTTACGACAACGTCAAACCCCTAAGCTAGCTTGAAAGCCATAAAATCGAAAAAACAAAAAAAAGGAAAAAGGAGTCTAAATCCCTGAGCCCAGGCGAAGGAGCTGCGGCTTTTGTTTCGCCGGTGGCCCCATCGCCAAAGCAGCTCGTAGAGCTCGACGATGCACCTTGCAGGAGCTGGAAGGGTTTAGGGTTTAGCTTGTCTATAGCGCTTCATGAGGCTCTTCTGGGATTGATGGGTTGTTCTCATCAAGCTTTAAAGGTTATGTCAGGGTTTCATGAGACTTGATACGGTGTTTGGGAGGGGTTAGCTCTTGAAAGTAGAGGACTGGGGAGTTGAGTTTAAGGTCCTAAACTCTAAACCCTAATCCCCAAACCCTAAACCCTAAACCCTAACACCTGAACCGGTTTAGGGTTTAGGGTTTAAGGTCAAAGGCTGGGGGTTTTGGAGGTTTCAGGTGAAGGGCTGTGCGGCATCGGGGTCTGGTGTTAATCCTTGAGGGTTCTGGGCCCCAGGGTTTAGGGTTTAGGGTTTAGGGTTTTAGGGTTCAGGGTTTAGGGTTTAGGGGTTCAGGGTTCAGGGGTCTAGGGTTTAGGGTTCTGGGCTGAGTTTAGGGTTGAAGGGAAATGAAATGTGAGAATGCCGGTCGTAAGTTCATGCTTAGGGTTCGGGGTTTAGAGTTTTAGGGTTTAGAGGCCTGAAGGGTTTACAGTAAACTTCATAAAGTTGGAAACCAGATTAAGGCCAAATAGTGCTGGGATTCCCTATACATTACTCTTAAGGAATGAGGCTATTGGGTTTCCAACTTTTGGGCTTCTACTGTAGGGCTTGGGGTAAGGGTTCCGATTAGAGGCCTTATGTTGAGGGTGTAAGCGGGTGTTGTGGATGCGTGCTGCTCAGAGTACTCTACATGACAATAATCATGAAAGCCATTGGTAGTGGCAACACCAAAGACGCGGTATAAACAATTGTAACATGTTTCATCAAAGCAACAGAATGGGCATAAGTGCAATATGGTACCGGGATCACTCTAAGACTTGCCATGCTAGCACGCTGCAAATATTTAACTTCAGGGTTGGTCAGGACCGGCGATACTGCTAGTCGCTGAGGCCCTTGTACTCGCCCTGCTGCAGTGGAGCCGCTCGCAGGGCATGCAGTGCTGATCGGTGCTGCGAAACATCTGGGCGTCCTGGCATTGGGCTTAATGAATACTTTGGGCTGAGCTTGGGGTTAGAGGGAGGTCCATGGTGTCGCGCCAAGCGAGTGCTTGCATAGAGTCTGCCCGACATGCACCTTCAAGGCTTGATCAAAAGCCTTTGGTTCAATCTTTGGAATCTTTCCTCTCAAGCTCCAGCATTTCGAGTGCCTCATCATTCCTGCAATTGCCTGTGACATTGTCACCATCATCAACATGATTGTATCTGACCAAGACAGGAGAGAATGTCAACAAGCGCAGAAAGCATAGATGTTCAAAGTACACCAGCTAATGCACCGATGGTACTGCACAGATGTTGCCTAGGAGTTGGAGAAGCCCATGATACATTTACATCCTCCTTTTGGTACCTACTGTGCAGGGAGTAGTAGGTTGACGGTGACAGACTGGACACGAGGGTCGACAATCACACGGACATAATGTAAATTCAACAATAGGGAAACATGTAGGGACAAGTAGATGCAAGGGTGTATGGGTATATATAGATAGATAGCTCGATGGCTGGCTGGGTAGATAGGTACATAGATAGGTATGCATATCACTTGTATGCAAACACAGGAATGTGTACACAAATGAAGTATACCCACGTTTGCATATACCTTCGACTTGTAAATGTGTGTGTTTGTCATCCCCGCTGTGTCTCCTTTTCACGCTATGGTTGCACTGTGTTATCCTATGCTTGGCTTTCTATCTATGTAATGAAGTATATTAAGTACGTATGTATGTATGTACGTATGTAGGCATGCACAGATAGATGGACATGCTGGGTGGCTGGGTGCTGGCTGTCTGGGTGGGTGGATGGGTGGGGTAGGTCGGTGGTTGGGTGCCCAGGCGGCCGAGGCAGGCAGGTAGACAAGGTAGGTGTTATACACTTTGTCTTTGTTCGTTTAATACTTATTGTCGATTGTCTGACATTCTGCGTCTATGTACGCACACAACCTCATTTTGTATAGGTAGCAAAAGAACTGAAAACTATCGACTTGGCGTGCCTCGCGGGGTGTGATAATGGCTGCAAACTTTTTGCCTCCGACGTCCTGCGCACGTGGCCGCAGACACAGGGACAGACAGAGCAAGAGAGAGAGAGAGAGAGCGCTAGCAAGCGCTCTAAGTCTTCTTAGAAAGCCCAATACCTCAGAAGTAAGCAACATCCCCTTCCTTGATGTCGCAAACCAACATCATTTCAGGCATAATGTGTACCTCATTAAAGCGGTGTTGGGCTTTCCGGGTTCCTGTAGAGGGGGTGTTTGCAATGTAGGTTCAGCCCTGCATGCGACACTTAAGAAAGCTTGCTCGAAACTCGCAACTTCGCAGTGGCAACATGTGTGCCTGAAACTGAAGAATACGTGCACAATTGACGGAGCAGAAACAAATTGCTCCTCGTCGTAGACTCTGCGTATGTGCTCCATTTCATGGGGCAGAAGCGGCGCGACTGCCTCGGTGTCGGCAGCTTAGAACTTCAACAAAATGGGAGTTTCCGAAAATTAGGGGTACCTTATCTTGGGCTCCTTATAATAAGGATCTTACTATTTAGGGTACTATACTAGGGTCCCCTATTTTGGAAAGTCCCAAATAACTTTACGAGATGTGACAGCATGCAATGTTTCTGTAAGCCACCACTTGGCTTTCTACAGAGCTTCGCGCAGGAAATGGCGTTCGGGGGTGTTGCGTGCCTGGATTTCGAAGACTTCCGGAGTGAGCACGCAGCGATGAACTGCCAAACCTGCGAAATCCTGCCCTTCAATGCAACCTGTCTAGACACAACCTCTCGCTCGCACCCGCTGGACCCGAGAACGCCGTGAAACGTAGACCCTAACCTCCGATATAACATAATTAGTGACATAGTGACATAGTACGTGTATATGCTTGTTGTAATCAGTCCCCGAACTGCTCTTTGCGGTGGAGAGTGCCGCAGGTGCTGCAGGCCTTAGGCCCTCGGTCACGCCCATGGCGCAGCCCGGAGTGTTTGAGGGGCCGTCTTGACCCCCCACAGGTTTTGACGTTCCGTCTTATCCGGGCTGATGCAGCCTCCGGTTTTGGCTGTGTCTGGTGCTTGGGTGGTGAGGACTTCGAGTTGGGCGCAGCCGCCCCGTGTGTTTCCGTCTACAGTTCCAGGTGTTGGGTTAGGATGGTAGCTCGGGTCCGGGTTCAAGAAGGTTGGGGTTCGGGGCTGGGACATTCGGGCCTATGGTTATAGGCTCCACGTAAAGCTGCAAGCCCAGCAGATGTGTGAAGCGCCCAAGAAGCCACTGCAGGCCAAAGCGATGAGTTCCAGCCGGATCCAGCCTGAATGGGTGGTTGTCAAAATTAAAGTCCCTTTTGGGGTACCCTAAACATTAGGTGCCTTATTATATTAGGGACCCAAAATTCAAAAGGGGCCATATTTTTGACAGCCACCCATAAGCTGCAGCTTTGGGGTTCGGGGCGAGGATTCGAAGCGATAAGGCATGGAATGTACAGAATTCATCAAGGGCCACAAAAACCGAATGGAAGCAACCGACAGTTTGCCGAACCGTCCGACGTGCTGCAAGCACAGATGAAACTTGCTGCTGAAAGCAAGATGCTGCCCTGCGCAGAAGCGCGGGTTCCAAGAGTGCATTGAAAGTCTGAGAATAGGATGCCCTGGTTTCACGGCTTCACACGGGCTGGGTCCGTCCTTGGACGAAGTTGAGCAAGGATTGCTCATTCAAAGAGCTCTGATGCAAGGCGGAACTGCTTGCCGCTCGTTCCTCACACAATGCCCGTTTCCATGTGCAAGGAGTCACGTCCGAGTTGTTCTGATTCCGCTTCTGGACACCGTTGAGCTGCGCGACAGCGGCCCAAGATGCTGGTCATGCTAACTTCTTCGAAGTGCCCCGAAGTTATCATTTACAAGAGAGAACACGCCGTCTGACACTTTTTCGCTCCGTCTTAGCGGCATCAGGTCAGGCAGGCGACTGTTGTGGTCATCTAAGGCAAACTTGCACCAGACTGAAGACTGGCTGATTTCTGGCCTGGATATGTGCTACAATTGCTAAAGATCTTGATCTCGCTAGTCTGCACGCGAACATGAGCCTTCAGGCCGTTCAAGATTGCTGCGTGGCTTCTTCCGATCACTTCTTGGTTGCTACGAACATGCCATGGATGATCTTGCCTTCCTTGGCCAACTTCGCCATGAACTCGAAGTCCGAAATCAGCTTCTCGTAGGCCTTCTCGTCCCAGCCCAGGAGCTTTTTGGCATCGTAGACGGCCTGGTGCTTCAGCATGTAAGTGTAGCAGTCCATGGCTGGCGAAAAGCGGCCGCTATTCTGGGCAACCTGCGCCGTGCAACCGGCCTTCTCCAACATCGCAGCATACTCTGGCACCGTCGGAATGGCTGGGAAGGTCATCAGCCCCAGGAAGCGCTGCGCCTCCTCGTCCGAAAGGTCCACACCCTCCATCCAGTCGGTGAAGAAGATCTTGCCTCCCGGCTTCACGATGCGCACAGCCTGATCCACGATGAGCTGCTTGTCGGGCATGTAGCACCAAGCATCCTTGCTGTAGACGAAGTCTGCCGAGGCATCCGGAAGGCCGTTCTCCAAGGAGTTCGCGTTGATAAAACTGATCTTCCCATCCAGCCCTTCCTCTTTTGTGCGGACACGGCCGGTCTCCACCACGGACTTCGTCAGGTCAACGCCCACCATCTGGTCAACGCCGCAGAGGCGCACCAGGCAGCGCATGCC